>BSSO01000981.1:0-26861 GCA_030267885.1 Mesembryanthemum crystallinum
TGGTCCAATTTGTACTTGCCTAGGAGATTCAACATCGGAGGAGTATCACTTTAGTTCTTATCTTTGACTCCGTTACTTTTTCTGTCATTTTTGCTAATATGGCATATGGTAGAAGACATATTCTTACATTTAATGAACAAAATAAGTCGTAGTTAATTTATTTCCCTCACTTAGTGAATAAAATTGTCAAAGTGATTATTGTTTCAAGATAGAAAATGTTAGTTTTATAAGCAAAATTACTATAACGGTCATTCTAAAATAACTGGTTGCGTTAATGTTATATGCCACGTCAGCAAACTAACGGAAAAAGTAACAGAGTCAAAGGCAAGTATTAAAGTGAAACTTATTTTCAGATCTCAGGTCACCAAAATGGGAATAGTTAAAATTGAGGTCACCAGTTTAATACTCCCTCCGTCCCGTAATTGGCTTTCAAAAACACCATATTTTTTGTCCCAAAATTAGCTTTCAAAACCCATAAAATCACATAACTTTTCTATAATACCCCTCCACTAACTCACAAATACAATAAAAAAAAGGAAAAATTTCACTTTGGGTACCCGACGTTAGGCCTAATTGCAATTTAGGTACCTGTGTTCTCAATATTCTCATTTTGGGTACCTGAAATTTTGTAAATGGTCTCATTTTGGGTCATTTCACTAACGGCGTCACAATCTCCGTTAAAATACTGAAGTGTCATTAAGCAAAATATTCTTAAAAAATTTCTAAAAAATACCGATAAAATTTCAAAAGTTATGAAATATTTATTTAGTTATTTAGAATTTTCTACAACTTTTTGGGAATTTTTAAAATATTCTTTGACTGATGACACTTCAGCATGTTAACGGAGTTTTTAACGCCGTTACTGAAATGACCCAAAATGAGACAAATTTTATAATTTCAGGTACCCAAAATGAGAATATTGAAAATACAGGTACCCAAATTGCAATTAGGCTTAACGTCGGGTACCCAAAACGAAATTTTTCCTAAAAAAAATACACTCTATCTCCAATCACACTCTCTCTCCAATCACTCTCACTCTTTCTATTATTTTATTCTCTCACAATAATATCTCTCTATTACTTTAATCTCTCAAATAAAATTCACCTTTTATTTTTTTATTCCTTCTATTACTACAAGGGTAAATTTGTCTAAAAAAACTCACATAAAATCTTGTTCCCTTCTAATTTTTGAAAGCTAATTACGGGATGGATGGAGTATTACACTATGGCTGTGTTTGGCACCAAAATCTAGCTTTTGGGCAAAAGTTACAATTTAAAGCTTGCAGCTTCTAGCTTCTTGTTTTTTCTCTCACCTACCAAACAAAGATTTTAGCAAAGATACAGCTACAGCTGATTTTTGAAAGCTATTATGTGACAGCTAGATTTTGAGTAAAAGGTACAGCTTGTTCTTTTTTCTCTCTGCTACCAAACAAGATTTTAGCAAAAGTTACAGCTAAAGCTCACAGCTACAGCTAATTTTGCCAAACATAGCCTATATGTCGGGGCACCAAAATGGAATTTTCCCAATCTTTAATGTCATGTCATTCCATGATCCGCTCTTTAAAAGTCCGTCTCATATAAGGCGGTTTCATAGATGAGGTGTGCTAGTACCACCTTTTACTTCATCAGTACTATTTTTTGGATTATCAGTTAGCTTTTTTTTTGTTCATTAATACCTTTTTTTGATAAATTAGTATTATTATTTAGTTTAATAGTATCAGTTTTAAGTCGTTAATACTAGTGGTCTCAAAAAATATTTTTCGATTTGCTTAAAATATCACACGAATATAAATTTTCTATATAAGTATAATAATATCAGTCTGATTTAATTTTCAGATCCTGTATGGATGGATTGTTACAGAAAACAACAATCACGAGGAGGACATTAATAATCTCCACGTGATTGTGATGTACTAGGAAATCTGGAAGGGCGCAATTAGAAACAACAAATTCTTCCTTAAGCTACGAAATCCAAATTAAAGACTGTTGATTTAGATTTAGTGGTCAATAAAGTAATCCATTGAACATTTATTGGTCCGAGTCTTTTACTGTTTCTTTCAATTTTCAACTCGGTCACTGTCATAACTCATAAACCCTTTCGGCATTTCTATTTCTGACAAAATTTTCTCTCTCTTTCCGTCTCTGTTACTGCAACAACAATGGCGCAGGGATGGAAGTGGAGCACAAGAAGGTCTCACTTCCCTCTAATTTCCCTAATCTTTATGGTTTTAATGGCTGCTACACTTCTCCTAAACGAGCTTAAAATTCACCGAGTTCATCAAGACCACTCTGATCATCCTTATTCTCAACATACCCACATCTTTTCTCCAGGTTAGTCGCTATCTACTCTTCAATTTCTCTAATTTCTGCTGACAAATTTTTGTGGGTATCTTGAATTAGTCCTTTTTCAGAAATGGGTTTCTTGAATTTTGCTCTTCTGAGTAATGGGTATGTTTAAAAGTTTGCCTTTTTTTGATTTCTGGTAAAGTTTGGTGGGCATCTTCAATTTTGCGTTTTTGGGAAATGGGTTTCTTGAATTTGCGCTGATTATGGGGGTCTTGTGAACTTGGTTCAGTTGAGGTGGATAGATTTACTACATGCAACACCACCGTAAAGTACAGTGGCCGGAAAGTGGGATGGAGTTACCGTGACCGAACGCCGGTGGCCGGTGGCTTGGAGGAATGTGATGTTTTTTCAGGGAAGTGGGTTTTTGATAATGTTTCATATCCTCTCTACAATGAGTCCCATTGCCCTTACATGTCTGATCAGTTAGCTTGCCAAAGACATGGAAGACCTGATTTGGATTACCAGTACTGGAGGTGGCAGCCTAATAACTGCAACTTAAAGAGGTAATTTGTTTTCTAATTCTTTCTCTTTTGATATTGAAGCATAGTTTTCGCAAATCGATATGGAGTAGGTTGTGAGTCTCGCATAAGCTTAGTAAGCTACTCCTCCTAGGCAGCAAATCAACAATAGTCTTATTGATTTTGGTATGGAAACTCCTGGCTTGTATGTGCTTGATTGGTTCGGCAACTCAGGGTTCATTTTGTGTGAAAATTGACGTTTCATTAATTATATGATCATGGTTTTAATTATATTCCATGATGCGACATTGATGTTTAAGTTTGTTGAGATGCATTTATGATCGTTTGTTGTTGCTGGTGACTGGTGGGTCGGTGTTAATAGCTGGAACGCGAGTGAAATGTGGGAAAAGCTGAGAGGGAAAACACTGATGTATGTGGGGGACTACCTCAACAGAAGACAATTGAATGCTGTTGGTGTGTTTGTTATGTTATGAAATGACAGATTAGAGGCCATCAAGAAGGATCCACATAGTGTCTTACGTTAATCCAGCTGAGCGAGTATGAAGCTCCCTTAGGCCCGGTAAAGGGGTTTCTTCATGTATTCTAATTCTTGAATGAATGATGTACGGATTTCATTGCGTAGCAGGGTGAAATTTTTTCTCTAGGAGTTGTCAATCCAATAAAAAAGACAGATCAAATTAGTTCCTGGAATATCTTTCTTACATGAAACTGAACGTTTCCCTACTCAATTATTGCTAATGGAAATCGACCTGTGCGGGCAATATAACTTGAACTCGAACTTCTCTTCAAAGTCAACTTCCTCAGACAGTGACAAACTGAAGTGGCTATATTTTCAACAAAGTTAAGTAAATTCTATAATATTATAATCAAGTCTTTTAATTTTTTTTTTGGTTGAAGGGGAACCAATGCATTTCATAACCAGTTTAATTGTTTTTTTGGCATGTATGCAAGAATGACAAGTCGTAAAACCGTTGCAATTATCAAAAAACCAGATAGGAGTTGAATGGCATAGATAGTCATACACCATAGAAGAAGAGATGAAGCTTCTGGATTCAGATTTCCAACCCCCCCCCCTATGGGACCTTAGATAGAGGAATGGAAGAGGCACAATTTTTACAGATGGCTATTCCTTCGTGTTCTAGTACATCAAAAGCAAAATCACTGTTATATCTGAAAAGTTGTTTAGTAAACCTTTTTTTTTTTAATTGATATATGAAGTATAAATATCTGAAAAATGATGTCACCTAGAGCGTGCATATAAGCCTAGTAAGCTTCTCTACCTAGGCAACAATGATCAATTGATTTTGGGGTGAAAATAGGGGGGCTTGTATGTGCTTGATTGGTTTGGATTCGTTTTGTGTGAAATTTGACACTTAATTAATGATATGATCATGCTTTTGAACCGTTTTAAGTTTGTTGAGATGAATTTATGAGTGACCATTGTTGGTGATGGTGTGTTGTTATTAATAGCTGGAACGTGACTGAAATGTGGGAAAAACTGAGAGGGAAGAGACTGATGTATGTGGGAGACTCCCTGAACAGAGGGCAATGGATTTCCATGGTATGTCTTTTACAGTCAGTGATTCCACCTGATAAGAGGTCTATGTCCCCAAATGCGCATCTTACCATTTTTCGGGCTGAGGTAATGCAACTCCTCTTTGCAAATTCTCTTTTGATTGTTTCATTGTTCTCAAATTTGTTGTACGCTAGCATGTTTGTTTACTTTTCTCATTAGATTTGAGGCATTGAATTTCTGATTCAATTGGTGCTCTTTTCGTAGGAATACAATGCTTCTGTTGAGTTTCTATGGGCTCCATTACTTGTTGACTCGAATTCTGATGACCCTGTAAATCATCGATTAAGTGAGAGGATAATTCGACCAGATTCTGCTTCAAGGCATATTTCCAAATGGGCGAACGCTGATATACTTGTGTTCAATACATACATATGGTGGAGACAAGGACCAGTCAAGATGTTGTGAGTATAATCTTTCCCATCCTTGAGAAAGAGCTAATGTGAGGCCAAATGTAATTATTGATACATGACTAATGCACATCTTTTAAATGACAGGTGGGGTGGTGAAGAACATGGAGTATGTGAAGAGTTGGATGGCCTAGGAGCTATGGAGTTGGCCATGAGAACCTGGGCAAAGTGGGTAGATTCTAATGTCAATCCTCTGGAGAAGCGGGTGTTTTTTGTTACTATGTCGCCCACGCATCAGTTGTGAGTCCCTACCCATGACCCAGCTCTGGTTTTAGAACCCTGTCTATGATTGATGACTTGCTTCGTGCGTCATAGTTTGGGTTGCCCATAATCAAGTTTCATTTATTCAAGCATCTAATATTTAAATTCCACTACTTATGTGATTTCGTATTTGTAACATGTAAAAAGAAGAGGATTTGTCATAAAAGCTACTCTTCTCAGCATGTCCCTCATGTCTGAGAACTGTGACTTCTTTGAGAAATGCAAAGTTGAGTCACACCGCCCATCTGCTCAAACTCATGTGAAATCTCTAAATGTGGCATTCTGTTTATTTTCAGAAAACGAAGAGTAACTGTAGTTGGAATTTATGTACACCCCATTTATTTGCAAATCTACTTTTCATTTAACCTTCTAAAAGAATGCATGATTGTATTGCACAGTTTAGCTAATATTTGTATGTGCTGCTATATAACATCTCCATTTGAGCTCTTAGTCACCTTTCGTTGTCTGGTAGTGTTATGGAAATTCTAATACCTGCTGTATTGAGTCAAACATCTTCACTTTGTTTTATTTGAGGGGATCATCTTCACTTTGTTGTTGCCATTTGAGTATATGTGATGACATGAATATCCTAATACTGTAATAGAAAGTGCCTTAGTTAATTATGTTGTAGAAGCATGACAAAACTGTAGATAGCATTACCAATAAACTTGTGAGTTGTGCTACAGAAAAGGCTGCTCTTGTGCTTGCAGCAGCCAGTTATCTAGTGCTATATTTTGCAGGTCCTCCGTGTTATTACTTATTACCCATCATGTTCTTCATGGTAATTGTTAGCCTTGTCTATGTTGCTGCTTAGCTGTTCTGTTTCTGCTGGCTGTCTTGTGAACTTGTACTCTCATATATCTTATTGCTAGCATTGTTGAATTTGGATACGTACATAATCAGCACCTTGTTGCCCTACTCGGTTTATTGTTAAAATATTACATCTAGGGTTGTTTTAGTTTGGTTTTGTCCATCCACTGCACATTTTGGTTCCCATAGTTTGGATATTGTTTCAATATGAAGTATCAAGTCATTTATTGTTTTGTTAAAACGTAAAGAATTCGAATTTGCATTTTTCCTTGTTCAGGAGCAATGAGTGGGATCCAGAAAGAGAAGGGAACTGCTACAGTGAGAACAAGCCCATTGATCAAGAGACATACTGGGGAAGTGGTTCCGACTTGCCAACAATGAGAATGGTGGATGATATTGTTAGCCGGCTAGGCTCTAAGGTTACAGTTCTCAACATCACACAGCTTTCAGAGTATCGAAAGGATGGGCATCCCTCTATCTACCGCAAGTTCTGGGAAACATTTAGTCCTGAACAGTTATCTAAACCCGAGTCATACTCTGATTGTATACATTGGTGCTTGCCTGGTGTCCCTGATATTTGGAATCAGTTACTCTTCCATTATTTGTAGGGATGATTATACATAACTGTATTAAACACATTATATTGTCAATAGTATATTAGTATAGAAATGGCCGACTCTTATCCGGTATTCAAGGGGTTTGTTTTTGCGACAGAAATCTGTTGCACTGCAAGAATTGCAACACTCAATCTGACTGTAGGTTTCACCCTTTTTCCTGCCACCAGTTGAATTCACGCCCAAAGTTGATCAAGTTAACACGCAGATTGAGCAAAATAGTAGATCAAAACGCAGATGTATACCCAATTTGAGATGCTAGTAAGTGTTGATAAATTCATTGACATTTTACCGATCCTGAAAGCAACTCTTTTAACTTCTTGTACTGTAGGAGTATAAAAGCAGTAAGTTCATAGTGAACATAGAGTTAATCTATTCTCTCAATTCTCATGCTACTATTTGATTCACATTTTCTTATATCTTTCACTATATCTTTTTGTCCTTAATTCTATGACCCGTTTCTAAAAGTTCTTTGCAGTCTCCTAACTGTAGCTGGGTAAAGAGAGAGAGAGTGTCAAGTCGACATCCTCTCGAGAAGTTCCTTCAACGCGTCCCCCACCATTGATATTAACCCCATCTGCATCAACACTAACCGCCTGGCCGCTGATAACATGAGCTTGGTCTTCAAAAGAAACGGCAGCAACAAAAATCTGGCTCGAGTTCCCTGTAGTTTGCAGTCCCACACCTACAGTCTCTGCCAGAACATTCTAATGTACAGGAGTCATTAGCAAAAACATATCAAAGTTTATTTTTATTACATAAGTTTAAATTACAAGAAGTGGTAAAGGAACAAACAAGATCAACATTACCTTTCTAGAGATGGTACCATCATCCTGAACATGCCACCCTGCTTCATTACAAAGTGCCATCAACAAGTCATTATTATCAGCATACTTTGGCAATTTGTAATTGCCATGAGCTCGAAGTCCCTCATAGATTCTCCGGGTGATCTCTCTACGTCTCCTTTCCCTCTCCATATTGTTCTGGCGCTCTCTGTCAGTAGGAAACCGAAGAGATGTCACAACACCCTTCTTGGTGGTACGATGAACAACCCAAGGCCCTCGAGTTTCCTTGATGCACCCTCTCGGTTTCTTGTTTTTCTTCATCACTTTCCAATCCTTGTGCTTCTTGTTTGATGCTCCAAATTGTATATATTGTAGTACTTATACATGGGTGAAAACTGAATAGGGAACAAAAGGAAGATCATATCCATGGCGGTGATGGACCGTCGGATCAGCCATTGTGAGATGTTAGAAGTAGTATCAAACGGTTGGGAGCTAAGCATGGGATGGGTTTACTGGGTAGGATTAGTACAGGATAGTATAACAATTGGTTAAAGGAATAAAATCATAAAGGGGTGTGTTCTTTATGTACCTACTCACTGTACTAACACCAATTAAGCATACCCCTAAAAAAAAAAAAAAAAAAAAAAAAAAGTGACCAAATAACTGAATAAGCAATGGCAAAACCAAGATGCTGAAACTGAGAGTTTAAGAGCAAAAAGTTTGGTATAGAGAGAGAGAGAGCAAGCAGAGTGGCAGAGACAAAAGAATATAGTACAAAACAGTTACAAGCAACACAACCTCAGCAGCTGTTGGATGGTGATTTCTTTTCCTAAAAGAGCATTACAGGTTTCATCGTATCAAGAAAAATATACAGTCAAAAATATTGTTTTCCTCGTGATATCATACTATACTAGAACACAAATTTGCATTTTTATGTAGTTAACTTAAAACCTAAACCAAATATATGGATGGGAGTTTAACAGTGTGAGCCTAGGGAGAGTGAAATACAAGGTGTTTGGATACACACTTTCCTTTTGCGAGGGGAAAACTAGGGTAGGTGGACATTCACACACTAAGTAATGGTAAAATCACTCCAATAAAGGCCGAGATTCACACCCAAAAAAAAAAAAAAAAAAAAAAAAGGAGTAATATTATCAGCATGTTTAGTGTCAAAATCAACTCCCGTGTTTGGGGAGTTTAGATAAGAAAAGAAAGAAGAGAAGGGAGATAGACACAAAAATTTACGTACCCAATACACAATTTCCTTTTGTGAGAGGAAAAGTGGGTGAATAATAGGGATCACGTTAAAGTTTGTTATTTGCTCAGCCTGACCAGCTAACGTTGGGCTCTTACATTAA
This sequence comes from Mesembryanthemum crystallinum, assembly GCA_030267885.1. Lineage (NCBI taxonomy): Eukaryota > Viridiplantae > Streptophyta > Magnoliopsida > Caryophyllales > Aizoaceae > Mesembryanthemum > Mesembryanthemum crystallinum. The sequence goes on from BSSO01000981.1 coordinate 8,636, forward strand.
CATTCCTACTAATGATGATAGGAGCCGACTTAATACAGTGGAAAAAAAACAAAGAAAAACGTAGTATTCAGATAGATCAATTTGTTCCATTACGAAGCTGATATCCTTCACTTTAACACATACTACTATCATTTATTTGCTTCACAATAAACTTCAAATGCTTGGATCCTAATCAAATGGAAAACTGCACCAGACAACAACTTCATAGCCACTATCACAAAAAACAAACAGCTTTTTTTACATTATATAAATGCAATACTGCAATCTGAAACCAAAACTCCCCTTGCTATCGATATACAGGAGGGGAAAGGGCAATCAAAATGCTGAGTAATGCACAACAAGAAATAGCTACAGACACCATACATTAAATACTGCAGGTAATTCTTCTCGAACCAAAAAGAAAGATACTATGAGCTAATATCAACATACATATATCAGCCTTTGCCTGCTGTACAATGTTATCAACGCTCTGGCTTGGAGATGCTCAACTCTCTCACTGGTTCAATCAAAAGTCGATCGGCTGGCAAAATTACACCACGGGAGCTAAGCACGTCAGAACTCGGTCTAAATGCTGTACCAGGTTACCATGGGGAGATCTGTGTTCATCACACAATATGTTTCAATTACCAGTAAGAGACAATGGCATCTGCGTGTAGAACATGAGCTTGAAACAGATGTTTGTTTATCCCTTCTTAAAAACGTTGGATTTGGCAGGTTACTATAACAAAACCTCAAGCCACTTGCCCACTTTGGCTGATAGACACGAATGATGGCCTGCAAGTGTAACACCATGTTTTGCAGGCTATGATAGACAGATTGGTGGTCATCAGGAAGGATCCACATACTGTGTTACATTAATCCAGTGAGCGTGAATGAAGCTTCCTTAGGAGCCTGGCCAAGGGGGCATGCTTCATGTATTATATTTCTTGAATGGATGATGCACAGATTTCATCACCTAGCAGGAACAAAAATTAAGTTTAGGACTGTTAACAAAGCTTATAATCCAATACAAAAAGTTGATCAAATTAGATCCTGTAATGTTTTTACTACATGATATTTGCCCGTCTTCCATAATTGCTAATAGAAATCGGCCTGTGCCAGCAATGTACTTGAATTCTGATTCTCATCAAAGTCAATGTCCTTAGATGGTGACTAAACTGAATTGGCTATATTTGTAATGACTCTATACCCACCAAACCACCCAAGCTCTGAAAACATTAGCTACAGAAAACCATGATCAGAGTTTTAAAATAGTACAATCTTTCTCTTTCTCAATTTTTATCAGAGACATAATGGGACCTTTCTAAAAGCCTTGAATTCTCTTCAACCAGAATGCTGTCATAAGCCATAATGATGAGTCCTTGTCTTGAAACTGAATAATTATGGTAGAAGATTGTGCCTAGGTTAACCACAAAACTTATCCTTTTTGACAAGGCAACGACAAGGGATGGGCTTTAGAACAAATGCAATTTATTATTTTATTTATTTTTATTTCATGTTTTTGTGGTTGAAGGGGAACCAAATCCATTTTCATAACCAGTTTAATTGTTCTTTTGAGATGTATGCAAGAATGAAATGTCACAACCCTTGCAACTATGAGAAAACAGTTATGAGTTGATCAATTGCATACTCATACACTATAGAATAACAGATAGGGAGCTTCTGGATAGCATCTTTTAATGCAATCCTAGATACAGCAATGGAAGAGCCCAGTGTAAAGGTTGCTATTCCTTCTAGTTCTAGTATATCAAAAGAAACCACTCATGTCGAAATATTGCACTACTATAATGTATAATAAATTTTCTAGCTAAGAGCAAGGCCTTCTTCATGTACTACTACTAGAAGTTCCAACTATATTCTAATCACCCTAGCTACATTCTCAAATTAGAATTTGCAACAATTCAACTTACTTGAAAGTCAGGAAACATTTTCACCCTCTAGCCTTAGGACCACCAACTATATACAGAACCTTTTCCTTGAGCTTCTCAATTGTCTGCATGAAGTGAAAATGGTAATTGAACACTAAACATCAATAAAGTAGAATGTGGCATAATTAATCTATGAAGGAGAACGATCATACCAAGCTCGAACTTTGCTGCCATTTTGTCACCAAGGCAAAGGCATCTTTTAGATGGGAACAATAACGATGGTCATAATTAAGGAAATATGTAGAATTTTCAGTTGCTTCTGCAACCCACATATCATTCACATGATCCTTGGTTCTCTTCACAAGATTGCAGAAACCAACCTATCAAATACAAAAAGTAGAGAGAATCAGAAATTTATTCTTTTCCTTTTGTTTTTTGTTGTTTGTGGGGGGGGGGCTTATTCGAGAGCAGCTCAGTGAATTTAGCAATATGAGCCAATCAATGTAATAAACATGAATGCCAAAGTACAGTAGAATTAAGTAAAATATAGTGCAAAATGGTGATGCGGGATTAGCTGAGCACCAAATTTCTTCTACAAGCTTGACAGAAAAAACCCTCAAATAATCAAGCAAAGGTTAAATAGAAGAGGCCATCACAGGATGTACCTCGCATTCTTATATGAACAAGTACACCTTTACCAGTTATTTATCTACTAACAGAAAGTGGATACCACTTGTATCCCACTTATTCAATATCCCCTGGGATTAGTGGTTCAGAATCAAATCGGCCTGTCTGAAGAAACAGAAAGTTCGCAGAACTGCGCAGGCAAAAGAGACAATGGGAAATGACCAATCAAGGGCCTATGTTGTCATCAAAACAGGTTGCAGAATGTTATGAAAACAAGAAGAAAAATGTTTAACTTAGATAACTCTAACTATAGCAGAATATAATGCAAGGAAACATGTGAACATTACAATCTGATAGATCAAGATGCAATGCTCAAAGGCTACTTCCTACACTAGTAATTGGGCCCCTAACCCCTTAGAACATCTAATAGGTAAAGTGAACCGTGGGGATATTCTTACAACACTTATGTGAATCCCGTCATATTGGCAGGGTGGAACCCACATACTTATCCTACTTGGGCGGTAGGCTTTTCATTTTCTGATGCTATTGAAAGTAAAACGTTAGATCAAGATGCAATACTGCTCTTCTCAAGCCCAATATCCCATCAGCCGAATTCAAGNAGCATTAAAAATACAGAAGATTCCACTATAATGGTGGTGAAGAGTGACATCTCAAATCTCAGACATTAAGTGAGAACATGACTGAGCACACCTAGAAAGAAGAATTGTAAAAGGAATCATATAATCAACCATACGCTTGGTTGATCAAGAAAATATTCATTTCGACAAAATAAATTACTCCCTACCCTTCTTGATAAACATTACTTGGTTTCTATGATGCAATTCAATATGTTCATACTGTGAAGAAGAATCAAAAGCTCAATTCTACATAACCTGTGCTTCAGATTAAATGCACTTACTATAGAGCCAACAAGGTTATAGTTAATTGGAGATACTGAATCATCCTCAGTGCAAGGTGAACAGAAGCTAATGGCAAGCAAGGAGATTGCTGATTCTTCTGTTTGTAACTCGCATAAGGATCCATCAGTCACAAACACCCACTGTCTCTTTTGCTGACCAGCTATATATTCCACCCCCACGTGTAAAACCAACACAGCGGTATCAAATTCACTGTATAAACCATACTAAGGAAGTAAGCACAAATGTTTAAGTGAACTATTTGCTCAAAGCAGAAGCATAAATACTTGAAAAGGTACCAAGTCATGATCACCTGGACAGAGGAACTTCCCCTATTCTTGATAACAATACTGGTTTGCGTGGTTTGAAGAAGGGCCTAATAATATAGAAAGCAGAATTTAGATTTATGTACTATACCAACAATCTGAGCGTCTTGAGAGTAACCACTTACAGAAAAGATTCCTTCTCTTTCGTAGATAAAGGCTGCCATTTAGTGCTAGATCCTCTAGCTTGTAGATAGAGTGTATCAGAATCACAATGCAATGGTATCAAGCCTGAAATAGCAAAGGCCTGGCCTTCTGCCAGCTCAAGTTTCTGAGGAAACAACAGACCAACCATTGATGAATTAGAAAAGGAAACGACCACCAGAGAAGAAGTTTACTAGTGCAAAATGAATCACGTCAGTACACATCTAAGTTCAGAACAAATAACAGAAGCATATTTTTCCGCCTACCTGCCTCTCTGTAGGATTCCAGATTGTAATTAATCCTTCCCTGCGGTCTTCAGCTTCAGATCGGCCGTAACTTTTCAGCCCAACAACCCTAACTCGCATAAATGGGGTAACTTCTCTAGCATTTAAGCCTTCACGTTCGAGTGCTTTCTCAATCAATCTCTGCAAGTCAGACTGCCTGCCTGCCTGCAGACCAGCCTGTATCTTAGCTATATAGACAAAGGACTCGACTCTCGTTGCAACAAAAACTTAGGAAGGCAGTACCTCTACTTTTGTACGATACATGGAAAAAGATGCTAGTTGCTCAGAACTCATTTCTGCCATCAACAATTCTGGTTCAGCAGCATTCTCAAGAATCTTAAGGATCCTTGCTCCTTCCTCGTTATCATAGTCAATCAGACAGGAAGCACTGGCACTTCTCTGAAAGTCAGATGTAACTTCCTCTATGATGTTAGAGCGCCTGCAAAGAAATTTTTGAAACTATATCATGAAATTCCCAAGCCAATATATCACTACTATTACCACCAGGGCCAACATATAGGGGACGGTGGGACCCCAAATTAATGCATCGTACAAAATATTGTTAGCTAGAACTGGTGTAAAATAAACTTAAATGTTCAAATTTGTATTGCTTTCCAGTAATTAAAATTCTCTATCAAGTCATATTAGCAAGAAAATTGACAGGATAAACGAAGTTCTTTAATATACAGAAGATTAGTTTTGGAGCCCATGTTGTAAACTTTAGGGAACATACACCTGTCAAAGACTGCAATCCAAAATATGGCTCATTATATTGATAATAGTTTTTGATAGACCTCTGTTACCAAATGACTAAGCCCTGAATTTGTAGTTCCATTTTTTTGCGAATGAAGCTACTTGCCAGACTTAACTTGATCTCATAATTTTAGCTACTCTGACATATCTACCTTACTTCAAGCAAGTGAAATTTTAGCAAACACAGAAGGCTTTAATCATAAACATAGGTATAAATATGGAGTATTACATACTTCATCATACTTCTAATCTCAAGGTGAAACATGTAGTGTGGCCCATGCAATTTGGAAAATGAAAGAAGTTGATTACTTGTTGCATTAATTTATTGAGTAATGTCTATTTTCCCATTTTGTTATCATAATAGAAAACTTACTCTCATGATTAGAGACTCTTCACTAATTATATTTTTATGCTTTCTTCACAATCTGACGTGATCTAGAGGGTTTGATAGAAAGTATGCTTAGTAGAAGTAATCATTCTCAATCCAATTGGCAACTTATTTTTCATCCATGTAGTAGTTTTGGATTTCCTTTCACTAAGACACTAATTCTCCTTTTCTTCCCTTTGGGGTTAAGGGAAGGGGAAATGGATGTTGTATCAATCACATTATATCAGTTTGCATCCCAACAATAGAATATTAATAGTATAGTTTAGAGTTTTGTACAGTTAGCTCAACTTATACCCGAGAATGATCATTCGTGATAATTTGACAATCAGCTTTTATGATATATGATATAAAGCATGCGAAAATATGCAATCAAATTCACACAAACAAAAAGGGTATTTAAATGATATTTCATGATAAACTTTTGAAATATCAATTTATGGGAATGCCCAACCCAAGTCTATTGCCCTTTTCATACTTGCACATATTTGTGTTACTCACCATTTATGGAGATACGTCACTTTTTGGGAGTGTTTTATACGTCATAGATACTGTAGTTATGAGAAACATATTTCTAGATTAGAAGAAATATAAAAGTTTGTTGCTTGCTACATTGCACTATAATTTTCCATAACACTTTAGTCTACAGACTCTACACATAGTTTTATATATTTGGTATGGATATTTGCGTTGGACAGATGAGGTATGACAATATGAGGATATCCAATGCATATAATACTATCCCTGCAACCATGAAAAGGATACTTTTTCACTAGATCTTTTATTATAAGGACATTGATTATCCTTCACAACAAATAAGGACTAGTAGACCCTTGATCTCCATTTTTAAAAAAAAATTCAATAATAGTAACAACGATACTTAACATGTATTCCTCTACTGGTATGTTCATTACTTTTTCATTCTTCAATTTAAAATAAAAAATTAAGACACAATTCTCAAAACTCTATGTGGTGAAGACCTGTTTCTAATATATGTTAGAAAAATTTGCCAAACACCCCCTTATAAATACAACTTTTTTTTCACTTTAACCCCCTGGAAATAAAAGTTGTATGATACCTCTTTTTAAGCCCAACGCCAGCTTGGCCATGCCCCCTTTCAAATCTCCTAGAGGTGAGTTTCCGGCCAAAAAAAGAGGTAAATGGACAAAAATACCCTTGTGTTTTGAAACTTAAGCTCGGTTTTAAGGGGAAAATGACATGGAAGTGAGAAATAGGTTGGATTCCTTAGATTTAAGGGAGGGGCAAGTTGGATTCTTTGAATTCAAAGCATGTTATAAGGTTTATATGCCTCGAACATAAGGGCATTTCCATCCATCAACCTCCTTTTTGCCTGAAAAACACCTCCAAGGGGTTGGAAGGGGGCATGGCCAAGGCAAAGTTACAACAAATTGTTTATAAGGGGGTTTTGTTGAAAAAAGTTGTATCTAAAATGGGTTTTTGGCAAATTTTCTGTATATGTTATATGTTGTTGCATGTGATAAAAAGTGAAAAGTAGAAATGATTGAATTACTTTCTATCAAAATTTAATAAAGATATGCTCTTGGCGGCTTAGATTAATCGAAACAATATAACAAATCGATAATAAAAGAACAACACAAGGAAAAGGAAAATCTGATGCACGACACAGGAAGCTGTACTAGTTTACAATTAATGGTCATAGCAGTAACAAGTCTCACCTCTGGTTATAAAGCTGTGAAATTGCAGCCTCCATCTTCGCTGACCTCACAACATATCCCCCACTTCTCAGCCTGTTGAACAAACAATTGCAATATAGTACAGCATGGAAGGTAGTACGTTTCTCAATAAAGCAATAGCATTGGAGAATTACCTTTCTCTGTAAAGGACAGGATATATCCTTGTAACTCCAACTAAAGTCCTAGGGATTGGACCCCCATTACTCTTGACACATCGAAATGCCAACGGAGCACATACACCTCTACCTACATATTCATAAGCCAAGCATAAACATCCAAGAACATTAAACTGTCACTAAGCTATTTAGAAGCTAATTTTGAGAGAAAAGAGCTATTATCTCAAAACACTCACAGAATCCCAAACGTTCAGCCCAGCCCGCTCTGTAAGTTCCATTTATGTGCAACAATAAATTAATAGTTCGTGAAGCCTGAGATTAAGAGTGCAATCCCGATAAATGTTCTGGTACTCAGAAATGGTCAAACACAGTGTCACTGCTCTCTACTTCATAAAAACCAAAGTGCAGAGCAAACCTCAAGAGGTGAAACAGGTTCACTCCAGCCATTTAAACGAGCTCCACAGATCTATGGGACAAATTAACAACAAGAAAATGCAACTTCAATCAGTGCCACCAAAAGATATCAAATTTACGTACAGAACACTAATCCATACCCGTAGTTTTTGTCCCACAAATAGTTTTCCAACAGCAAGGTGCTTTGACAGCAGCGCATCCAACTGGGCATCTATAGAGTACCACCCATCAGTAAGTTCTACTCTGGCAATACAGCACTTTTCCGTTCCACTTTTACTGGGAGTCTCAATCTCAGAATCTGAATAAATAGCTGAAACACATAGGACCAGCATAGAAGACGCTGATGCATCTCCTTCCAAAATTCTCTTAATTGCAGAACGCTGACCATGATTAACTTCACGCTCATATCTGCAAAAATGCACTAGAAAATAGTGTTACATGACCTGGGAACACCACAGGCACTAAAAGCTCCTGTCAACATGAAAACTAAATCGAAAAGACATGCTTGTCATTCACCTGTATTTTAATTCATCAAGCACATTAGAAATAGTAAGAAATTTCTTCATATATTTAGCTGAATAGCATCTCTCATAACTTGCAAGTTTCCACACAATCCACTTGTAATGATTTGCTACCCATCTACCATAAGAAATCCAAAACCTATATTAGCATCCAAATACATATATTATCAGTTAAAAGGTGACATTTCTATACTCCAAAATACTGCATTGATATATAAAATTCATCCAAGCTAGTCTGAAAGAGGGGATAGGAATATCAGAATAGTTTACTCTTTTGATGCATGTTGTGTGGAAGCTCCAGATTGAACCAGCAATTGGTAGAAAGCTTCTATCCCCATTAATTGGGATCCATCACAAAACATGTACTTCTCTGCATTGCCAGGATTTATCAATCGTACATGCTCAGGAAGATGCTCCACCTAGATTCAATTCAGGTTTAATAAAAAGACATCAGCAGCAAAGTATGGCAACACTAAAAGTAAAACACCAATCAGGATATTCCACTACCATTTTTGGGTGGGTTGGAGGCTCTTTAAAATATTCTTTGATATATGTTCTTGAAAGCTGAAAGGGATAATGGGGGGACACCCTTTTCCTCGAATATGAAGCTTCAGATACCCTGCTGGACAATCCTAAATGCATAGAAAGGTTTGTTAGGTGGGGTTCCTACAAAGCTTTTGTCAACAACCGCTCAAGAATCTTTCATGAACTTACCAATTGGAGCTGATGAGAGATTAGAGCTCAAAGGGGTAATGAACGTTGAACACCGTGGCCTCTTGAATGGAGAAACAGAACTTCTTCTCCCGATTCTCCTTAGATCGGTGGTTGCTCCTTTCTTCCGTGCAGAATCAATGCCTATGATGTTCGTAATATCAGCAAGTGGGCCCCCTGATGGCTTTTTCAATTTGTGAGCGCCTAAATTCAGACCACTTGACTCAGAGAGTTGCATTACAGCATCAGGCACAATGGGCTTTTCGTGCAAAGGCTTTTCTAGACAGGATATATTACCATTTGACATACAGACACTTTCTTCAGCATCAAATTTTGAGAGTAAATTGGTCCCTGAGAGGACGGTGTTTGATTCAGCTTCTAAGGGCATTCTGTGGAAAGATGAGCGCATTGGTGATACGAATATCTTGGGATTTTGCTCACTCTTTTGAAACTGATGATCGGTTAGAGAAGAATTAGTAGTTCTCGCCCTTGTAAATAATTTCCCATCTGAATTTAAGGATTTGCCATCTGAATTATCTTTCTTGAAAAATGAATATATGGAAGCACCTGCATCACCCTTATCTAAAAGACTTTCCATCTCTGGATCACCAAGAAGGCTTCGTGCACGCTGCAATGCATCACTGGATACTGAAATAGATCTGCCACCAGCGGTATGGAACTTAATTGGAGACGGTTTACTGGAAATACTGCACATTTCTGGTTTGACATGATTACCAACATCTTCATTAACAAATTCATTTCCTGTCAAATTAGTATTTCCATGAAATGGCGCCTTTGTGAATGAAGTTCTATTCTCAGTTCCCACACCATTCAGGATCACCTCCCTTGACAGTTTTTCACATGCATGTCTGTCGTTGCCTCTGAATTTCTTGTTCACAGGCTCGAAGCTTGAGAGGTTGGAATCATCATTAGTTTCATTTATTCCCAACAATGCTTTGGCTTTGGTAAGCCCTTCAGAAGATATGTTGACCTTCTTCCCGGAGCCCGTTTGGAACATAGTATTAGGAGTGCTGAATCCATTTCCTTGGAAACATGGTTGGCCTGAAAAAGCAATTGAAAACAAAAACAAGGATTGGAACAATTGGGGCAATTAAGCAATAAAGTACAAAATTTTATGTCTCACTTTTTCTATGTGACTCGCTCAGTGCTTTCAAGGTATAACTGAGTCATTTATAACTCAATAACTTTCTACTCTTAGGAATAATAGACTTTAGGACATGGCACAATTACATGAAGTAAAGAACATTTTGAAGAGAAATTACATGATTTCAGCTTTCATCCCAAATTTTAAACTACTTTCTTTTTTTTTACTTTCCCCTTAACACCCCAAAGGGGGGAAGGATTTTACAATATGGCTTGCCTGCAATTCTTTCCAACATTTTTAATTGTGCTTCATTTAAACTACAAAATCCAATTGAACTATAATGTCCCATCCTTGAAACACCATGCTTGCTTACCTACAAAACCTACTCTTTCAATAGTACATAAATAACCCCTTTGGAACAAACTGCTTATATGGCAAACAAAGATCAACTCCCAGGTACTTGTACTACAAATTTTGTGGTGAGGGGCGAATCAACCATCAAAACAACAGTTAAATCAAAAAGTCCAAGATGTTCAATTGAAGAGAAACTAATTACTAACATTAATCTAGGCAGTCAACCTGACTAATTGGATATACAACAAGAACAAAAGTGAGAAAACGAACTAAAATGAACAAACAAACACAAGAAACCCTCACCAATGTGGCTATACTCGTCGTCAAGAACAGAAGAAGCTTTGCGTAGTCCCACAGAAGATATGTTGACCTTCTTCCCGGAGCCCGTTTGGAACATAGAATTAGGAGAACTGAATCCATTTCCTTGGATACTTGGTTTGCCTGAAAAAGCAATTGAAAACAAGAACGCAAGAATTGGAACAATTGGGGCAACCAAGCAATTGAGTACACTTTTTCTATGTGACTCGCTCAGTGCTTTCAAAGTATAACTGAGTCATTTGTAACGAGTTATCAGCTTAAACAAGAATTTCTACACTTAAGAATAACGGATTTTTGGACATGGCATAATTTTGTGCAGTAATGAACATTTTTAAGATGAATTAGACGTCTTGTGATTGTTTTTATGTTTTTTTACATAAGAAAGTAATTAAATTAATAACAAATCGAAAAGAATACACGAGAAGGACAAGAAGTTCACTTAGAGTACAAACCAGATCCCAAAGCCTAAAATCCCTCTGTACTTCTGACAAAGTGATTGTAAGAAAACTAGAAAAGCAAAATCACCAACCCAAAGCAACTAGTGCCTCTCTCCGAAGACCCCAAACTACCACTTACAAAAGAAGAATTAGAAAACCTGCAACCCTGAGACCCCAAACAAACTAACTAATAATCTCTACTTTTCCTTCCCCCTACAACCTTCCCTTTCTTGCCTTCGTAATTTATGGGGGAAGCTGGCTGCTGAAGAACCCTCTCTACCTTCTTTTTCTTCCTCTCATAAACCAAGTAGGCACAACTTTGACCTCCACAGACCTTCCAGAGGGGCTAACAAACTGCAATCCCAGATCCGGCAAGAGGGATTGTGGGTCTCTATCATCCCTCTTAATTCCTAAAGGTTTGAGAATCATATCACTCTCCATTGGACCAAACTCTAACTAACTCAGAGAGGTCTTCAGCTTCGCAAGCATTTACCTCCGGAACATGGAGGTCCTTCAAATGGCAAGCTTCATCCTCGGGACCTTTGACAACGTGCTCACCAATATCAACAATTTTATTATTCTGCTCCCCATCTTTAAACACAAGAGGATCGACATAAGCATCACTGTATGCTCCTCAACATTCCCCTCATCCAACAAAGAAACACCCTCTAGAAAATCCTCCGGCCATGATGATTCATTTGGAAACTGAACCAAAAGCAAGTCATCCTCATCACAATTGTTATCCCTAATTGTCAAATTTACTCTTTCTTTTTTCTATTTTTCCTGTCAGTACTCAGTAACACCCCATAGGCATAAAGGATTTACAATATGACTTGCCTACATTTCTTTCCAAAAGTTCTTTGGCAGTATACTTCCTTTGAACTAAAGACAACTTGTTGGAAATGATACAAATAACTTATAGTGTCCCAACACTGAAACACCATGCTTGCTTACCTCCAAAACCTACTCTTCAAAAACTACATGAATAACCCCTTTTGAAGAAAGTGCTTTTTATATAGCAAACAAAGATCAGCTCCCAGTGTAATTGTACTCCCAAATACGCGGGTGGGAAGGGGGTAAATCAACCATCAAAACAACATTGGAATTAAAAAAGTTTCCAAATGTGCAATTGAAGGGAAACTAAATACTAGCATGAATCTAGGCAGTCAACCTGACCAATTGGATATATTGCCAAAAAAAAAATGTAAAAAAAATAAAGTAAAATTAAAAATTGACCAATTAAAAAAGAAAATACAAATACAATAAACCCTTACCAGTATCAATGTGGCTAAACTCGTCACCAAGAACAGAAGAAGCTTTAGCAATTGAAGATGACTTCAACGTAACGGATTTCCCCAACCCAGTTCGAAACATCGGAGTCTTATCAACTTCTGATTTATCGCAATCCTCCGAAATCGTCGAATATCCTGCGCATTTCCAACAAGAATCAGAAAAATTCAATCAACCGAAACCCTAGATGAAGAAAGAGAAAGGGGAGGGAGACCTTGAAGCAAAACATCCTCGAAGGAAGAGAATCGAGGAGGTGTAGAATCGAGCTGGTTTGCATCAGAGGGTTTAGTAGTTGGGAGCGGCTTGGGTGAAATTTCCCACCGGAAATTGTTGCCGGCGTCGGAGAATATCTGCCAAGTCGACATCATCCGGTTGCCGGCACCGGCGAATGGCGTTTTGGTTTGCCGGCAATTGTTTGATTAGGGCTTTACAGATGAGAGAGAGAGAGAGAGAGAGAGAGAGAGAGAGAGAGAGAATGTAGTATTTGTTTTGGTGAGTGTTGTGGTGTGGATTGTCGAGTGCAGTGGGTCGCGGCTGGGGGAAATTTTCCTATTTCGCGAAGGCGGGAATTTTGAAGTGATGGTTTTTTTTTTTTTTTTTTTTNTTTTTAAACAAATTCCACTTGGTATCCAACTATCCATGTACTTTTGGCTTTTTCAATTGGTACTCAAAATGAAAAACTGAACACCGTGACCAAAACATGGATTTTTCGTCAAATTTTCTTGTTAATTGGTGACGTGGCGCTAGTTTATGAGTTCAAATGGTTTATAATTGTTATGGGACCAATGATGTGATGAAGTTACCCTTGTTTTGAATATTTTCTTCCATTTCTCTTTTATCTCTAGAACCAAGCATCCTTCCTCTTTATGGTGGTTTTGGGATTTATTGTGTGTTTTTCAATATTTTTTAATGTTTGGGAAATAGGAATAGTGTCACGTCATCAATTAACGGAAAAATTTGACACAAAACCCATATTTTGGTTATGGAGTCAATTTTCCAAAACCACAGGGGCACCATATGATTAGCAAAAATGTTTTGGATACCAATTGAAAATGTCAAAAGTATAGGGGTACCAAGTGGAATTTCCCTTTTTTTTTGGGAAAAAAAATTTGGAGGGTGGGGACTGACTGGGCCCCATGCTTTATAGTCAAGCGAGGGGGTATGAGGATTTGACCCTGAGCTGTGGCCACAAGATCGAGAGGCCGCACCAATTGTGCTAGCCTATCACCGCATGATTGAATAGTTGTTTATCTGGTAAAATCTCTTGTAAATTGAAGTGTAGGTGAGTGACTTTTTTATTTGTGTTGAAGGGAAGGCGACTTACAACGCCCAAAATAAAACGACAAATATATCAAATCATCCTAAACTCCAATAATGCCGGTGGTATCCCTGAACTTTGGCATAGTGCCGGTGGTGTCCACGCTTTTCCAATAATGCCAGTGGTACCCCTGAACTTTGACTTTAACGTTTTCTGTAACCTATTGGTTGACGGAGCTCCTTTCTGTTAGGGTTTTTTGACTATTTGACTTAGTTAATGAATGGGGGCACTGTAAAATGATTGATATACCCTTGCTTGCCTTAATTACACAATGGCAAAGTATTTGACGGGCATTTCCCTTATCAATTGATCCACCTACCATTGTCAAACCTCCAAAAAAATTTCTTCAAATTTATAAGAGGAGTGTTTGTCAAATACCTAACAGTTGTGTAATTAAGGCAAGCAAGGGTATATCAATCATTTTACAGTGCCTCATACATTAACTAAGTCAAAGTAGTTAAAAAAAATCTAACGGAAAAGTAGCTCCGTCAACCATTAGGGTACAGAAAACATTAAAGTCTAAGTTCAGGGGTACAAAACATGTTAAAGTCAAAGTTCAGGGGTACCACTGGCATTATTGGAAAAGCGTTTGACACATTTGTTGAAGGGAAGGCGACTTACAACGCCCAAAATAAAACGACAACTATATTAAATCATCGTAAACTCCTTGAAGGGTACATTCATCATCTTAGGGGGAAGGGCGTCAAATTAACAAATTGTATCATGAGTCTCATAGCTAAAATTCGCGAGCCAGTCTACAGCTGCATTGAATTCGCAATATACATATTGTAGCTTGACTTGCCAATTAATGTGCCGGAGTAGATATTTGCATAGTTCGATAATGTAGTAGTAGGGACTAAATCGTGGAGTAGCAACTTTAATCATGTCATGGGCGAGTGTCGCATCTGTTTTCACGATCAGTTTGGGTAGATGAGTGACTATGATACAAAGTCGATTAGAAAAAAAAGAAAAACATCAAATGTCAATAAGTAGATTCTCTATTGTGCATAGAGCCTTCTTAGTTATTCAAAGTTGGTCACACCAATCATAGGAGTATTTTTTTTCATTAGAGCAATAGGTTTAGAGTTATGTCTTTATTCGAGTTATAAGGCTATGTTTGGCACTAACATCTAGTTTTTGAGTAAAAATCATAACTTGCAGCTTAATCTTTTTTCTCTCATCTACCAAATTTTTTTTGAAGCAACAGATATAACTGCAATTGCACTTACAACTAAGTTTGGAAAGCTATCATCCTAACTTTCACTTGTCAACTACAACTTATTACCATTTTGAAGTAACTTTCAACTACTTTGATGCAATTACAACTCGTAACTATAGTTAGTTTTGCCAAACATAACCTAAGTGTGACATTGTTTGGCTCGAGAGTCGGGAAAAAAGTGAAGTAGTATGTGAATTTCTCATAGTGATTCACAAATTTTAATTTTTGTATCCAAAGTCTCGATTTCAACCACTAAATCAAGACCTTATCAGCTTGATGAATTTATAATAGCTTTACTCAACTCATAAATAGCTAGAAGTGAGCCTATCGGGTGATTTGAACCTAGCTAATCAAACTTAAGTAAGTCATGACAAATTGTCTTGCTCAACTAGATATCTACAATCCCCTAACACCTCCCGGCCAAACAAAAGGAAGGCAAAGAATAGGGCAAACTCTAGGTTTTAGTCATAGCAAGCAGAAAACTCCAAATGCCTGAATTATTGGTATTGGTCATGTGTTTGGTAATAGTCATATTTTTTGGATGGATTATGTAAAAATGAGTTTTGTGGCTCATAAATCCTATATTGTATTTGTCGCACTCGAATGTCCTTTTAGGTACAGATTGAAATTGATTTGGAATTTTTAACTTTTGCCCAAATGATGAATATTGATGATATTTGTTGTTATATTATTAGAGAAGAGAAAAGACAATTAATGTGTACTTGTGTTAGTTAGCTTGTTCCTTTTTATATTTTCACAAAAGAAAGTCGCTATACCTCATTAATAAACCGTGCAAAAACTCTTACTTTTCTCAACTCATTCTCAGCGTAACTCTCTTTCATTTTGTACTCCCACCAATAATTTCATTCTCCCTTATCACTCTCGCTTTCCTTCTGTTGTTCAGTTCGTCATCTCTTTGCTCCAATTTTTTGTTATGACTCAGTTACGATCAATGAATTATTGTGAGATTCGAAGAATCAATGATAAAGAATCTATAAATAAATAATAACCAATAAGCTAAAGAAATTAGAAATAATTAAATAATTTAGAGATACTTGTAAATGATACCCTAAGATCTACATCGAGAGATGTAATGCATGTGTTTATAATTGATACAATCCTCTCAATAAATCAAAAAGGTGTTCCCCTATCTGGTTTAAGTGGATAAAGCTTAAACAGGGATTTCGGATTTTAACCATGTTATCAATTTACCAAATTTTTTTTTTTTTACCAACTAGGGAAAATATCAAGACGAGTGAAGAGTGCCCCACTCATCCCATGCTCATATCATTATCAATATGACCCTTCCTAAAACAAATGTTAATTTATACAATGTTTCTTTGGCCTATTCCAATTAATATTAGCTCCTAATTTCGTCCCTATTTAAAACAAATCAGTATCAGCCCATGAATAAGTAAAGTGTTCCCGGTAATCAGTTTTTCTCAATTTATATGAATCAAGCCCTCAATCGTACCTAATAACTAACGCCCTGTTCGGAGTGGTTGCCAGTTGTCAATTTTTGGTTTTGAAAAATTTTCAACTATTTGTAGAAATTTAATTTAAAGCTGAATTTTTTCGTGCTTACAGTTCACTGCTTCATTTTCAAAACTGACAATAGAAAACTGAATATCGAAAAAATTGGTTTCTAAAATTGGTTTTGAATTTCAAAAAAAACTGAAAATTGACAACCACCCAAACAGGGGCTAAGAGTGTCGATATATAGACCAACCACTCACCGACATGCGCATTACAGAGAGCAACAGCATGAGCATAACCTGAGGAGAGGCCAAGGGAAAACCGACGTAGTCGGCACGTCCGTGGCAAATTATAAATATAATACTCCAAATCAGAACAGCCGTGGAGTACGAATTCTGATAATGCCACAAACACTTGATGACGACCACCTAACCATCATATCATTGTGGTATTAGTAATTCTAGTCAAACCCACTATCTTCCCGGTCAAACAAAGAGGAGACAAAGAGAGAGAAAAGTGGGTGGCTGGGGTTGGCCGTGTAATAGAATAGTACTACTAGTAGTAGTGTAACAACAACTTAGTTGTGAAGTTGTTCACTACTTATAAATATATACCACCGAATAATGCTCTTAAGGCTTAATTTCCCCACTACTCCCACACATTATGTTGCATGTTGTTATTTGAGGGGGAGAATCTGTAAAGCTCAGGAGGGATAGCGCCCATGGAGACATGGTCATTCACTGTATACATGTACTTATGTTGTTATGTTGTTACTCTGATCCATTGCGCTATCCATCCTGAGTTTCATGGCTTCTCCTTCTCCCGACTGTTAGCTCTTCGTGCGTTCCTATAATCGATACAGACTTATTTAGCTTCTACTTCTATCCCATTGAGGTGAGTCCCTTTTTTAAATTCACGTTATTTGAACTACTTGGCTATATTTGGATAAACAGCGCTTTCTGTACCCAAAAATATAAGCTTTGGGTAAAAAAAAAAAAGGTTTTGCTTTGAATAATCAAGCTTTTTGAGGCTATGCAACTCATTTTTCCAAACATAGCCCTACAGTGATACTAAATGAAACTTTTTGAGTCCATACCCTTAAATTTCATTTTGTAGATCAGGGGTGTAGATATTTCTAATTTATAATTTGAAGACAATTTGGGTACGATTGAATGATCTTTACTATGATTACATGTTTAGTTAAAATTTAAAATAGTTTGATTCCAACCAAATTTATAATATTTTTATTACCATCATTTAATGGTGGTCATGATAGAAAAAGTCTCTCAAACTTATACTTATCAACTCCTCAATAACGATTCTTTTTTTTTTTTTTTTTTTGCTTAATTATAATGCCTTCAACATAAAAGACAAATAACAATATTTAATTTGGAGAGTAAACTATTAGGCACCCTTATCATACTTGCTGTGCTCAAATACTTTCTCTCCCTCACTAAAATATTTTACATTTTTAAATGTTAAGGAGTTTTAGGAGAGTTGTTTTGTGTGTAAAACTTCCCATGACATCCTTGAGCAAGTGGATATTTATTTGTTGTTAGTTGAGAGCAAGAGGTGTTGAAACCATTGCAAGTGAGTGGGACTGAAGGAGGTAGGAGAAAAAAAATGGGTAATTTCATGTTTTAAATGTTTTTATTTTGAAACATAAATAAAGGTTTTAGTGGGACAGAACAATATAAAATACGTAAAGATTTTTAGAGTATCACATATGTCATTGGAAATTGAAGAGGAGTATCCTAAGGTTTCTAAATTTGAGAGTCTTTTGGTCTATATTGCTTATATATTAGTTTTTTTTTTCGGAAATTTCCTGGGGTACCCCTGTACTTTGATGAAATGTCTGTGGTACCCAAAGTTTTGGAAATGTGCCTGGGGTACCCCTGAACTTTCAACAAAGTGATCAGCGTACCCACTAA
>BSSO01000982.1:0-26860 GCA_030267885.1 Mesembryanthemum crystallinum
CGTAATCCGCAACTCACATGGATGTGAGTTGCGGATTACGAAGTGACACTTTTAATTAGGGACAGAGGGAGTATTTATTATCCTTGCTATTAAAAGTGAAATCATGGAGTAAAATCCAATATTGTGCATGTTTGGGACTGTCTTCCGGACAAACTCATGTTTATCCTACACGTAACTCATATACACAGTAGCCTTGGTATATTTTGGAATATGATTCAGCTTTGTTTATCTGTGACCAAATGACTCAAATATGAATAATCAAGTACGAGACGAGTATACATATAGCCTTTTTCGTTTACATGTTGCTATGTAAAGGATACATTAACCACGATATTTCAGAAGACACGCGTATTTGTTAGGAATTCTGAGCTACTATCTTATTAAAATTTGTTATACTATGTGACTTTTACTGTTCTTATGGAGAGCCTGGGTCTACCAAATGGCTGTTTATTGTAAGCAATTGCAAACTGGCTCTTGTTCACTAAGGCTTTCTCAAACTATGCCTGATATGTTTAGCCATTTGTATCAGGATTGATGGAAGATAAATAATAATCATAACACTACAAATATAATAGCAAAATAGTGGTGCTAGGACATCTTGAAGCAAAATATATGACTGCCAACAATAGACAACTTATACAAAACTTATGTTACAGATTATACTAAACACTGATGAAAAGAAATACGGTGGTCAAGGAATCATCAGCAGTGAGCAATATCTCCAAAGAAGCATAAAGAAGAGGTTCGTATTTGCTTTGCTTCGTTATAGTTTTAGGTCTTTGAACTCTGAAGTTGCTCAATATCATCTGGTTACTGGTTTCTGCTCTCTCGCTCCCTCTCTGAACTCAACCTATTCCTGTTCATGCAGAATTGATGGTGTCCAGAACTGTTTACAAGTGCAACTGCCTAGTAGAACTGCTCAGGTTTGTAACTTGTAGATGGTTCATTTGTGGATTGAATTCCTTCTGTAGTTGGTGTCAATTGCTAAGGCAGATACTCGGTATTGATAGGGCTATTAAACAATAAAAATTCTTGTGTGGAACCATCTCATGGTGAGATGGGTGTTTGAGCCTAAATGGCACCCAAAATTCTCTGAGTAATACATAGTCTATTTAATGTCACCCCCAAGTTTATTTTTAAAAGTTACCGATATTTTAAGTCACTTATAATACCTCAATTTCACCCCATTTACTGTTTAATGTCACTTATAGAATGATTCGTCTCATCATGAGACCGTTGCACAAGAGTATTTCTCAATAAACAAACCTTTATCTGACCCCACCATCCCCCGTCCCCCAAAAAAACGGAAGGAAACAAAAAGAAAATCATTCGAAAAAGCTTACATGATTATCCGTGTACTGAGACTTTCTGATTCCTGTAGTTAAGGGCAGGTTGCTCGTAAGAATATCCACACTATCCACGTCTTCCTTCCTTCAATGCTTGTACTTCAGTACTTTTTCAAGGCTCTCATTTTTTGATGCAAGTTTCTCACGTTAGTTTTCATGGACTTAAAAGTAAAGATATGGCACTAACAAGGTTACTTCATGATGACATGCAGGTGTACAAATTAGCACGTATATCAAGAATTTGATTGTTCAATTGATAGAAGAAGAGCTGCCTTTATTGTGTCTGTGTATGAAGCCTGCGTGTTGTGCTTTGTCGACTTTCGCTAACAGATGATGATGAGTTTCTCAGATGAGAGTTTGAATGATCTATCAACAATCGACATTGTCATTAGTAAGGATAAGACAGTGTGTGCATTGGCAAGCCTGTGCAATATCATGATTCATGAATGATTCCTGCCTTCCAGTTGGAGCTGCCCCATGTAAACCAATTTTGCAGATATAGAATTACTTTGTATAGTTTGTCTATAGGGAAAACAAGTTGATAGTGCGAAAACAAACTAGTTATGGACATTTCGGTTTGGAATAAGAGATGAGGTGACTTCTGAATGTATAACATTCAAAATATGTACTGTAAATCCAAATGGAAGTGTCCATAGCTACTCTTTTGACATTGTAGGGGCTTTTTCGCATTGCAAAAGTTCATATCTTGGAGTTACATTGTAAATATGTAGTAAATGATTGATTGTTGAATGTTTTCAATGATACTGTACTCTATTGTAGAGTTGTTAAAACATGCATGGTTTATCTGTCATCTTGGTTTGCCTTTATTTACCTATCATTGTTGTCCTGACAACTACTTATTTATTGTCTACCTAAATAATAGTATCCCTCAAACAAGCTATTTAATTAAGAATGGGAACCCTGAAAATTGAAAATTTATGGATATTTTTATATGACAACTATTGAAAATAATGGTGATATATCAAGAAGACACTAAGAATAATTTATAATTTGAAGATTATATAATCAAATCAAAGTACACATTATCTAGTATCTAGAATTGGTGACATAATGACCTAATCTAACCACCTAAGGCCATACTTAGTGAAAATAATGTGGCACTAAGATGGTAATGAACAAATCTATCCACCTAAGGGCATACTTAGTGGAGACGATTGTGGTATTTAGAGTGTCTCCAAAAGTGGAAGGCGTTTTTGTGTAAATTGCTTGAATGCACTTCTAGTAGAGGCAAAATCTAACAAAAGGGGAATAAATAGTAACAATCAATGCTTAATATGTAAACATGACACACCTAAGAAAAGAACTAACGGTTCATCTATTTGGGAATTACAATGTGACCCAATAATTTGGTTATACTTCATGTTTGGACATAACATCATATAATCAAAGTTCTATATTGATTTTCCAAATAATCCACCATGCTGACCATGGGATTACTATAATATGCAAGCCGGCATAACCTAAAATTGCTCCATATCTCTTTTGATCAGAACAGGAACCATGTAGTGAAAACATCATAAATTGCTAAAAGGCATGTAAACTAATACTAATTGTTATGCAATTATCACTTATAGTAATGTAATCTTCCAGTTCTTGTTTTCATCTCATGATAATATTTAGTTTATGTAAATATCGTAATTCCCTCTTCTTATCTTTTTTTTTTTTTTTTTTTTTTTTTTTTTTTGCTGGTGAGGGTCCATTCTCTTTTCCCAAAAAAACCAAAATCGAATTGAACTGAAGTGAATTAAATTATTTTTTAATATTTGATTATTAGTCCTTTATAAGTTATATCTCGTAAAAACCTATTCAATATAAGTGGCAAGAAAATAAAGAGGGGCAAGAAAATTGAAATTTACTAAAAAAAAATAAAAATATATAAATATAAAAAAAAGACTTAGGAAAGTAAAAATGGATAAAAATTCTCATTGTTCCCCTTTACATACAAGAACTTCCCCCACATATAAATACCCCAAATCTCTCTCTCTCCCAATTTCATCTCTTCATTTCCAAAGACCCAAACTGAAAAGAAGCCGATCAGACCACAGCAGTTACAGAGAGAAAGAGGAGAGAGAAATTAGAGAGAGAAAGTGGAGAGAGAGTGGTAGAATTGCTAGTGGTGGTGGTAGGGATTTGGATGGCGAATCTGCCACACTCTCTCTCATTGAACGCATCATCGTACGGCCCAGTCGCTGCTGCTGCTGCTGCATCGCCCGGAGCTCAAAAAATGCAGTCAGCCGAGCAACTCGTCCTCGACCTCAGCAACCCAGAACGCCGAGAAAACGCTCTTCTTGAACTCTCTAAGGTTCATATTCGTTGTATTTAATTGATCGTTCTTGTTTGGTGCTGATTTTGTGATTTAGGGTTTTGATTGGTTTTTGGGTTGATTGAATCGTTGTTTGATGATTAGTGGTTTGTCATCTTTTCTGGGTTTCTGTGTTTTTTCAGAAAAGGGAATTGTTTCAGGATTTGGCTCCGTTGCTGTGGAATTCTTTCGGAACCATTGCTGCCCTTTTGCAGGTGGGTTATGATAAGCAGAAAAATTTCTCGATTATGGGTTTATTGTTTTTATGGAGTTTTAGTTGGTTTGAGTTGGATTGTATGGTTTTGCATCGATGCTACATTCTAATTTGGAGTATGTAAATGTCATGTTGCATCCGGTGGTTGATGATGGGATGACTGATTTGGTTGTGGAATGAAGAGTTTGAGGAGTACTAGTTTGCAAGAGTGTGTTCCATTTTGGAAATGTGAAGAGTTTGTTGACGGATTTTATCGTTTATGATCTTGCAGGAGATTGTTTCCATTTACCCGGTATTGTCACCGCCAACCCTAACTCCGGCACAGTCAAACCGTGTCTGCAATGCCCTTGCTTTGCTACAGGTTCGACCTGTTTTCAATTCTTATGTTGAACTTAATACATTCAAAATGGGTCTTTTTTTTGGCAAGCATTTTATTTCTTGTTTTAATTCACACTTTATGTATAAGATGTTAAACTAAGGTCTCTGTAATTGTAATGGTGAACTTTCACCTTACCATGCTGTCACTATTGCTTGATGATTTATCGTGAGCATGAGCGATTCATTCTCACCTTCGTGGTTCTTTAGTTTGTTCTGTGGTAACTTCCAAACATCTTACAAATTCAATAAACTCATCTATCTCAGCAATAATCTGCTCTGTTGACCTATCCATGATATTGTTCTAGGCCTTTTCCTTCTAATATCAACCCCCTCCCACCATGAACACACAGAGATACGCACACAAAAATGAAGGAAAACCTACTCTCATAGGATTGTTTTCTCTAGATGAGGGTGAGGTGGTAGCTTAGTTGGTAGCACCATCCCTCATACTCTGGCATACCCTGGTTCAAGGCCTCATGCCCCCATTTTGGAGATGATTTATGATTTATCTCCCTTTTGATTGGCTTGATGGTCGGTTAACCAACCTATCAAAAAAAAGAAAAAAAGAAAAAGAAAGGTTTGTCATTGATTAAGAAGAGCAGTTATAGAAAGAATACAACGTCAAAAGCTAGTTGAGACCTTCATATGAGACTTTTGGATAATTGATTGTTTATAAGTGGTCTTTTGGACTGTGTTTAGGCAGCCCACATTCTCAAAGTCTGTGTTCTTCTTACCCAATTTTTATTTAAAAAAAAAAAATTAAGAGAGAAAAGAAAAGAAAAAGAGAGCATGGTGTATTGCTGACCCTTTGCATGTGTAACTAGCGGCAACCAATGTCTAGGTAACTACGTTCTCCAACTAGGGTTGTGGTGTTAGGGTACCACCTTAAGTTCTATGGCTGGCAACCTTCTTGACATTTATCATGTACTTGGATTACAAGGTTACCTTACAAAGCCGTCAAAAATCTTGTTTTAGTGAATCAAACAGGAGAAGGCTAAGACCACTTTAAAAACATAATCGTCTACCACCACTAAATCTTACCTCCACAGGATAGGTGTTTTAATGGATTCTTTGCCTCAAAGCAGTGAAAGAATTTATGCTAGAGCCTAGAGGTGCTCTAGTGAAGTTATGTGGTCCCTACTGCAACATTTCTCATATGTACTGGGAGCTGGCATCTGAAACTCATTATCCATTTTAAGTCTCAAATGTCAAAGATGCAAAGCTCATGTCATGTGAGTACATGTAGAAGTCCAAATTATGAAGTAGGCACATAATTACTTTTAGCTTACTGTTACTCTCAGTAGTTGCGTTTTCCCACTTCTGCTGTTTGTTGGTTGTCACATCAAAGGTTAATTGTGTTTGATGATATACTTCTAGATCTTGTACTAAGACTTCATATGTTTCTCTAACTTCTGCAGTGTGTAGCATCTCACCCTGACACTCGTATGTTATTCTTGAATGGTAAGCTTAGTTCCTGAATATGTTGCATCTATAAGCTGTTTCACTTTCATTTTTTGCGGCCTTTTTTATTGTTAAGCCTTTCAACAAGGAGTGGTTTTGTGTATTCAGTATTTGAACAGTCTATTTTGTAATGCTTGTCTAACAACTAGAGTTTCCTCTTAATTGTCGTAGATCATATTAGGTGAATATGTTTCTGCTACACAGTGAAACGCTGACCAATTTATTGATGACTAGACAGTACTCTCACTAGATTAATTATTTCCTTCAGTAGCTCAACTGCATATTCTTGATACTTCTTGATGAATAACTCTTTGTCATCACTACCATTTTGTCCTGGTTCTTGTCCTTGTTTCTTTTTTATGTTACCTTTTCTTTCTGACTATTTTACTGGATTTTTTTTTTTTTTTTTTTGTTGGCATAGTTAGAATATGATCTGGCTCCTGGAGCTTCATATGCTATAAACTTGGATGCAGCTAGTATTGTAGTTACCGAATGACCAAATATGGGCACAAGCAGATGCTCTTTTTGCAATTACTTCTCTTTTCTCTTTCCGCCCTTTGCATTGCTGGATCTCTGCAAGCAAATAAAAAAAATGAAAATAAACTGTCATCATATATGTTTGATTCGAAGTGTTGAAGGGTGTAGGACTATCTTTGATTTTTTTTAGTTCATGAATCAGTTGTCTTTGCTATTCCTTCCATAGCAACCTGCTTTAGAGCTTATTCTTTGCCACGTGAACGTAACTATGTGGGTTAGCTCTACGCCTCTAGCATGATGAATAACAGTTGCTGTATAGAAGTATGTACTGCATGAATAAATGTATTGAGGTCATTGACATAATACTTTCCATCATTTTTTTGTTTGCAGCCCACATCCCGCTATATTTGTATCCTTTCCTCAATACTACAAGCAAATCAAGGCCTTTTGAATATTTGAGGCTGACTAGCTTGGGTGTCATTGGGGCACTTGTAAAGGTATAAGTATTGCCGAAGACACTTTTGAATTTCATATCTTCTTGTTTCTCCGTTTTTTTTTCACCGTGAATTTGTCCCCTGAATACTGAGCTAATATACCAGTTTACTATTGGCTAAATTCTGGAGAACGTTATGCCCCTGGTAGTTTGCTATTTCATGCACTGTCCGCCACATTTATCCCCTCCGTATTATGCCCCCACACCATTTTTGGAACAATGTACCCCAAATATGAAGCACTAAACCCAGAAAATCAATTGTAACCTTGTAGTTGACTGATTCTTTGCTTGTTTTTGTTTCTGTGCTCTCATTCAGTCCTCTTGCCGGTTGGGGGGAGGGGTGTACAGAGGCTTATAGATGGCATTTAGCTTTTGGGTTATTGCCAGTTTTGTTGTGTTGCCTGTTTGAAGCCTCTTTTTGGTTTCCATTCTTAGATTACTTGCTTATGTTGCTTATCTATTAGAATTTATTAAACATATTACTTCCAAGGAAAACATAAAGCCATTTCAGGTTTAATTTAAATTCCTAATTGAAGATCATGTTTATGAGTTCTTGCAACATACATGATAAATTCATAAAGGGCATTCATTTTTATATATGTAGAACGTTGTCAGGATTGGAGCCTTACGAACTATAAACTCTGTGATTAGATGTACCAATGTAATATTTCTGAAGTGTTCAACTTACTTTTTTTTTTTTTTTTTTTTTTTTGGGTGTCTACAAGAAGGAACTTCTTTCCTCCTTGGGCGTGGCTAAAGGGTTAGCTCCTAACGCACGGCCTCGGGTATTCCACGAATAAATTCGTGTAGGTGCTCCCCAGGAGGCTCGAACCCTTGACCTGGTGTATAAGCTAAAGCTTGTTTACCAGTGGGCCAACACCTCTTGGGTAACTTAGTTATATTTTACTTAAGTGAGGTTTTGCTTCTGTGCTAGTGGTGGGATCATAACTTATAAAATTTGAAGAGAACTGTCTTTACTCTCCCTCTCCATGTCTACAATTTACCAGTTCACCTTCCTGTAGTGTTTGTATGCCAAAACTTACTTGTCTGACATGCCTTATATGACCTGAAATTTCTGTTTTACAGGTAGATGATACAGAGGTCATAAGTTTTCTTCTATCAACAGAAATAATTCCATTATGCCTTCGTACCATGGAAATGGGCAGTGAATTGTCGAAAACAGTAAGTGTTCTTATCGTTGATATTCTCATTGCTTTAAACTTAGTATGCCGTTTGTCTTCTCTCATTGCTTAGATGAAGAGTCAAGTAAACAGCATAGAAACAACTCTAAGTATAATGATACTTTTTTGCTAAATTAGAAATGTTACTCACCCTAATTCGAGCGCTCCTTTGGAAGCTCGATGCTTCCTAACAGACCGTTTGGCCTAGTTTCTGCCATTTTCATCTCCTTCACAAATCTCTCTTTTCCTTTCCCTATCCTTTCTTCACTTCCTTATCCTTCAAGAGCGCTTCTAAAAGGCTAGAATGGCTTAGAAATTGAAGCTCCATTAAGTTTCTATTTCTAGCCCATTTTGATTTTAGAAACTCATAGGGAGGAAAAAATTGAATAAGGTGGAGAAAGGATGAAAGATTTGTGACGGAGAAACTCGATAATTCTAGAAACTAGGCCATGCGGCCTCTAGGTAGCATGTTGGTAAAAGCCAGATATTGGATCCTTCGATGTGATATTTTTCTGGCTTCGTGTTTGGCTCTGTTGAGTGTTGTTATCTGCTGGACAAAGTGGAATTTTTGTTTGATAAGTTATAGTTAACAATTCCCAGAAGGACAATACCTCCTATTTTTATGTTGGTTCCTTGCTACATCACTCTTGAGTTGCCGACTCTTCTGGTCTCGGTGAGATTTGGTACTGATTAGTGCTTCATTCTAACAGGTAGCTACATTTATAGTGCAAAAGATTCTTCTGGATGATGTAGGCTTGGATTACATATGTACTACAGCAGAGCGCTTTTTTGCTGTTGGAAGAGTTCTAGCTAACATGGTTGGTGCATTGGCTGAGCAGCCTTCTTCACGGCTGTTGAAACACATCATCAGATGTTACCTCCGACTTTCAGATAATCCAAGGTGGGTAAATTGATTGATTGCTGGTTTTTAATGCTCAGTTGTGATCTTGTTCTTTAGGTCTTATTTCTCATTCTTCATGATATGCTACAGAGCTTGTGATGCACTGAGAAGCTGTCTGCCAGACATGTTAAGAGATGCCACCTTTGCGAGTTGTCTTCGTGTAAGTTTTCTTTATCTCTACTCCATCCGTCTTAAAATAACTATCGTTTAAGATTAATGCGCGCATATTAAGGAGACTATTAATTTTAGAGGTAGTTGAAAACAATTTGACTCCACTACCCTTGTATTCATTGGAACTAGGTGCATTGAAAAGTGAAGTTAGTTTTAAACCATGAGGGAAAATGAGCAAAAAGACCGGAGTGAGTATTTAGTTCTTGTTTTCTTGATGACTTGTTATTGGCTGATTTCTAATGTCACTAGATGTTGCATGAGCAAATTTGATGACAAGATCTCTGTTTTTCAGCTTAGCTTTGTCCATTTTCCCATCATAATTTACTGTTATACTGAATTACCATCCACTTAAATTCAGTTGATTTAGTTTCTTATGGAAAATCTGCTTTCGAGAAGGATATTTAATGATTGAATCATTAGTGTAATATGGAAAGTTATACTATCGAGTGCAAGGACACTATGGGATTATCTGGCTAGAGAAACAGACTTCTCTATGCAAATTTACATGAGTTAGTGGTTTTCAAGCCAGAACCTACCCCAGCTAGCCATAATCCTTCTACCAGTCTCGTCTGGCCGACTAGAAAAAGGTCAAGAATCAATCATTTCTACCAGTCTCGTCTGGCCGACCAGAAAAAGGTCAAGAATCAGTCATTTCTACCGAGGATCCATTTGATCAAAGACCAGCAACGAAGTAGGTCAGCGAGTCCATTTCTCTTATCGGAACCCCATATACCAGGGGCTCCCTTCCTGCTAGTGATGGATGCTTAGGGAAGCTCTTAAGGAAGTTTGAGAGAATGTATTACACCAAATGAGGAGTGATTGTACATTGCCAAATGATGAGGGGTGTCCCCCTATTTATAGGCCTAAGGGAACAATATAAAACCTTATGCCATGTGTCACACTTTCCTTGAGCTTCTAGAGAGTTCCACACAACTCTACATGTTTCTACACTATTCTACCTTATTCCAAGTATTTCTAAGTACATAAAGAGTATTCTAGAGTGTTCTACAATGTACAAGAATACTCTACTACACTCCTTCCTTGTCCGCGTAGCGTGTGGTGGCGAGGCAAGAGGTATTTTTGATCTTCTCCTCCCCCCAACCCCCGGTCTCAGAACTCCGAAACGCCTGGCAGGTTCGTCAACAGAAAATGCCATTGAAACGCTATCGAAACGTTTCTTAAAATTCAAATAAACCACGAAACGTTTGAGTCAAAAACAAAACGTTTCAAAAAAGTTAACTGAAAGGCAAAACGTTTCGTTAAAGTTTCATAAACACAAAAACGTATTACAAAGTTTCGAATAAAAAACGTTTCGTAAAGTTCTAACTGAAAGGCAAAACGTTTCGTAAGTTTTAACGAAACGTTTCATGAACGTTTCAAATAAGACAACCGCTTGAAGTTTCGAAAATCGAAACTTTTCCGAAACGTTTCCCTCTATGTTTTTGAAACGTATTTTAAAGTTTCGAAAACCGAAACGTTTCGAAACTTACCCAAGTACCTCTCTGCCCCGCTCTCTCTCTAACCTCCGGCGACCAACTCGTTTCTCCGGCGGCATTCTTTTACCACCGGCAAGGCGGTGAGTGGGTGGGTGGGTGGTTGTCATTTAACCGTTTATATATTATTTTCTCCTTTTTTTTTTTTTTGACGTTTCCGCGCCGTCCCTATTTCTTGCATTTTGGCAAATTGCCGTTTCCCCGTCCCCATCCCCGTACCTATTTACGTTCTTGTCCCCCTCTCCGTGCAAGTAGCCCCCTGTTTCCCCCATGTCTTTTTTATGATGACGTCATCAGTTAAAAATTGGCGACTTTTGTAAGGCATGATGAAATTTGAAGGCAAAAGCTTGAATGTGAGATTACATCTGTTGACTACATCTGTCCTAATGTGTGAAATATCCAAAGACTGCTCCAAATCTCATTACTTAAGAAAAAGTTGCTCATCTCATTATGGTTGAATTCATGCATTATTTTGGCACCATAAATTCACAAGTTTACAATGTCTGATTGGCTCCCCGTTTAGCATGGCTCAACTTGTCTTGCAAAATGTATCCTGATGCAACCAATGGCTCTGGTTTTTACAGGATGATCAAACTACAAAGAGATGGCTTCAACAGTTGCTTCACAATGTTGGAGGACCCCGAGTTGCACTTCAACCTGGAGCTGCATTCGAACATATGCTGGGGTGAACTATTTTGTAATCACTGATCATAAGAAGCTTTGCCTTACACACCAAGTGACTTCTAAACTCTTCCCCTCTACCTCCCTCCCGCCATGAAAACCAAAAGAAAGTTTCGTAAAGAAGAATTGCCCCGACAAAAAGTAGAGGTTGGGTCAGTAATCAAGGTCACAACTCAATTCTCAAATGTAGTTAGAGATGTTCCTGTGCAAGCCTTGTGAGTTGTGACCCGTGCTTATTTTTTTCGTTAATTTTTGTTTTGGGGGGAAAAAAGTGGGTGTTGGATTCCAAGCATCCCCATTGTCTTGCATCTGTACATATGTAGAGCTGCATTCATGGTGTTAGTCGCTGTTATGATCAGGTCATAGAGGCTGATTGTTGCATTCTGTTGCTGATAAATCATCTACCTTCAACTTGCATTTTCATTAACTGTTGATGCAATTTACTCCTACTACAGTACGTTATTGTTGTGGTGCGTACTTGAGCATTGGAGCTAAAAGAAAACATGTTTGGGTGACTATGAGGGTCATCCTCCCTATTTCTATCTTTCTCCATATATCGCCCTTATTTTTAGGGGTACATACTTGTACGGATAGAGAGGGTTGGTAACCCTGAAGATCACTCTTATCATTTTCCGAGCTAAAACCATGTTTGTCAAAAGTAGATCACAGAAAGTAGTTAAGAAAATAGAATAAAATGGAGGGAGTATAATACAATCAAATTTATAATAAAGTTTTGTCCGGTTTGGAAATGTCATATTCTATTGACACTACACACATAGTCAACTAGCAGTGTAGTGAAACCCCAGAAAAGTTGACTTGAATCAACTTGTACTAAACCCAAAATTCACAAAGCAAAGCTGTCTTATGAACTGAAAGTTGACCTGATTGACCTGACCAAATACAAAAATTTTGAACTAGAAAGTCTAGAACCCAGGTGACTGAGTTTGTTTGATAAGTCTGAGCACATTACTAGTCCTTGTAGAATTCAAATGGGCTCTTGTCCCTCAAATGTCCCAATCAGTAGTTCTTTAACCGTATTTCTTACTGGACAGGGCTAGTTTTCGAGGATAACCTAGTTTTTGAAGCTAACTCCCTGGAATGCGTGTGTGACGACTTACGATAACACGAGCTTCTACATGTTAGCGCATGCGATGCCTATTAAAAACTTGTTACGGTGTTACTCCACACATTTTAGTATAGTGTACACTTTGCCAATAGTGGTAATGGGCGTGGCAAGCATGAGCACACCAATGCCCAAGCACAAAGGCAGGCACGGCTTAGGCTGACGAAAGGTGGGTCGTCCCTCGTGTACGGGTCATGCTTAGATTGTGTGGAAATCATGCAAGTTTGGCTACTCGGGGCATGAGCAGGATGAGCCGAACTCGATTATTTTTAGGGTTTTTATGTATTGAACTAAGCCAAAGTTTATGGAAGCACACTCTCGCGTGGGTGCGGCCCAATGCCTGCGCTTAGCCTTCACAATCTTGCTCATGTCATGCCTCAAAAGCGTGGTGGCAAACCAATGCATCGAATACGACTCAACCTTATTTGTAATATGCTACCTCTTTTTCTTTTTCTTTTTCTTTTGCAACGTTTTATTTTTAAAATAAGTATTTTTAGACTCCTTTTAGTTTTGATTCAAATGGGTGAGTAAAAGAACAAATTGAAGAAAGTTCCTTTTTAGGGACGAGAATCAAAAAAATCATATACCTCATAATTTAATGGGCAAATATAGAATTAAAGACACTTGTTATTTCTATTGAATAATTAAATTGTTTAGGGACCAAATTAAATTGAACAGAACTGAACCCATTACATCATTAAATAAATAAATAAATAAATAAATAAATAAATAAGACAGACTTAACAAGTACACTGAACTGAACTGAGCTCAGTTGTTTACCCCTGAACTGAAGTACTGAACTCAACGCATGACGCCTTGGTTAAAACAGAATAATGACTGACTGAAGTAATGGGCCCCTCTTATTCGTCAACACCTATAAATAGTACCCAAAATCACGCCAACACTGTTTCTTCTCTCTCCTCCCTTCTCTCACCTTCTCCCTTCCTCCGAGTCACTCCCGAGTCGTCTTACTCGGACCAAACACCACTGAGTTAACTCACTCGCTCGCTCCGATGTCAATCTCCGGCGACTTCGACGACGAACCGATGTCAAATTCCATCGCCATCGCCGGCGACCAGGATCCTTCTCAAAACGACATGGACATGTGCGTTTTGGCAGTCGAGAAGATACTCAACTACCGTTTTCGGAACAAGAAGCTTCTAGAAGAGGCGCTGACTCACTCGTCCTGCACTGAGTCGCCGTCGTATCAACGGCTCGAGTTCGTCGGTGACGCCGTTTTAGGGTTGGCGTTGGCCAATTTTGTGTTTCTGGCATATCCGACGCTTGACCCTGGGATTCTGTCGCTTGTTAGGGCGGCGAATATCAGCACGGAGAAGCTCGCTCGTGTCGCGGTTCGGAACGGGCTGTACCGCTATGTTCGCCACAATGCGGTCGCCCTCGATTTGAAGGTGAATTTCATAAGAGTTCAATTTGATCAGAATTGTATTTGAAGTTTGGTTGTTTGGTCTGATTGCTAGTTATAGTGTGTTTTGGTGAATTTTGGCTTATGCTTGTGAATTGATGTTTGAGAAGAGTGTAGATAAGTCGTTAGGTTAGTATTCGACTTGAAGCTAGACTTCATAAGAGTTCAAATTGATCAGAAATTGTATTTGAAGTGTTTTTTTTATTTTTATTTTTTTGATTGTTAGTTATAGTGTGTTTTGATGATTTTTGGATTATAATTGTGAATTGATGTTTGAGAAGAGTGTGAATATGTTGTTAGGTTAGTATTTGATTTATTAGTTGCTAGTACTTGTAAACATGGAGAATTTGGCTCAAAATAAGCTATATCATCAAAAGAATTCATACTATGAAATTGGTGCAAATTAATCTATACTATATATATATATATATATATATATATATATATATATATATATATATATATATATATATATATATATGCAAATTCTGCACTAAAGCCTGATAATTAAGATTATTTTGAGAATTTTGCGCCGAAGGCCCTAACTATGAAGGAAAATGTTTCTAATTTCCTGTTTTTTGAAAAGTGCAAAATTTATATAGGGAGGTCTTATACATTGCCCTATATAAGAAAGTGGTACCTTTCAAACAATAGGTGATATTCTGCCAATTCTGGAACTGAAATTAGGAGTAATTGTTTTGAACAATAAGGCTAAGTTCTCTTCATGTTTTTTTCGTTGATATTTATTGTTGATTTTGTGAAACTTTGTTGATTTTTGTTGATTCTAGTTGATTATTGTTGATTCTTTTGATTTTTGTTAATTCGATTTATTTAGCAGAGAGAGACTTTGTTGATTTTTACCAAATTTTGTTGGTTCTACTGATTTTTGTTGATTTTTGTTGAATATTTCCAATATTTGTTGATTCTACTAATTTTTGTTGATTTTTACTAAAATTAACAAAAATAAGTTGAGGAGAACATAGCCTAAGTGTGATACTTTTAGACTGAAAATGGAAACTTTTTGCTGTCTTTCTTAATCACTTCATAAGATTGTTCCTTGCAAGACGGACTGATTATCAGCCAATTTGTTTGGCTGCTTTGTCAGGTTCGAGAGTTTGCACTTGCTGTTCAAGAGGAAAACCAAACTGCAGTTTATGGAGGTGCTGTTAAAGCCCCGAAAGTTCTTGCTGATATAGTCGAATCTGTTATAGCAGCTGTTTATGTTGACTGTGATTTTGATTTGAAGTTTCTTTGGCAGGTGAGTGCTCATGAATGTTTTCTGTATTTCTCTTTTTGAACTCTTAGTGAAATATGCATTGGCGCAAAATAGTGTGTTTCTGTTCTATGTATAACGTTAATGTTCTCTCTTGGAAATCGTAGGTAGTTAGGGGTCTTCTGGAACCAATTGTTACACTTGAGACCTTGCCACATCAACCTGTGACGATGCTGTTTGAGTTATGCCAGAAACAAGGAAAACAAGTTGACATCAGGCACTGGAGGAAGGTTGATAAAAACATTTGTAGTGTTTATGTGGATGGAAAGCTCATTGCTACGGGGACTTCTGATCAAAAGGATATAGCTAAGCTCAATGCTGCAAAGGAGGCACTGACGAAGCTTAACCAATCCGTGATCAATCATATGGGTGTTATTTGTGAAATGAATGAGTTGAATGAGATTGAAGCTGCAAAGCAAAAGTTAAATGAGCTATGCGGCAAAAAGAAGTGGCCTAAACCAAGTTATAGGTATTTATTTACTTTGTTCAATGAGCAATACTATCTATCAAATACAGCAAGCCAGTCTTTTCTGTGTGCTTTGAAGTTGCATGTTCTTGTGCAACTCTGCAAGTGGTTGGTTTTTAGTTTTGCCCTTGAATTATTGCCTTAAAATTTGCTCAGCTTATCTGTGTTGCTGGCTTGCTGTTGGAATATCCTTCTACTTCTTCCCTGCCACACCTTGTAAACTTTCCCTGCTGGCTAGCACTACTCTATAGAACAAAGCTCAAACACTATTTTCCATTGAAAAGTTCTCACACTTCTCTACACCCTAGTAGCCTTCATCTTTTGGAGAGGTGGAAACCCTACCTGAATAACAGCCTTTCCCAAATATTGTCAGAAAAATTGCTGCAGTGAAAAAATGTTGTGTGACTTCTGCTTTCATAAACACTACACGTATCTGGTGTTGCCAATCCCCAAGGCAAGTTATAGATCTCAAGGAATTCAGAGGTTTGAGCCTTTAGGACATATTCTGTTCAAGTGTGGTGGTAACATCCCAGAAGTTGCAATATGACTATTGTTTTTCATTATACTTGCAAGTCATCCCTCAGCTATATATATGTCTTCTTTATATAGAACTGACCTGCTGTATATTGCTTTGGTTTAACTTAATGTATTTCCCTCAACAACAAGATCATTATTAGGGGCCATATTTGACTCTTATTAATTCTTTCTAAATAATTTTCTATTAGCTTGAGTGCTTGACCAATAAGTTAAAGTGGTTGATGAGGGATTTCTTGTTGTTCCTGTTGATGAGGATGACAGGGCTCATCTTTTCACTTGTTGGTAGGTTTGGTGCATAGACTTATGTCGGAGGGATGTTTGGGGTTTTGTTTGTTGCTGTCTAAGAACATATCACTGTGGTGATTTAGCGTTTTTCTCTACAGCTGAGAATCTTATTGAATTGAGGCATCAGGATTAAGTATGGGCTTTGACAGAATGGATGGCATTTGAGAGCTGGCTCTCTTGCCACCTATGCTGGCCCTCATGTGCAGTTTTTTTCCCTTCGTCTTAAACTTTTTTCACTCACTTATTTTTTTCTTCGCAATGCTATTTTGAAATCAAGTCTCTATTAAGGTGCTCTCTTTGGTTCGGATTGTGGCACAATAGGTAGGATCATGCTTGAGAAGCTCTGGTTGAGTCATTTCTTCAAAGGTGTATTAATTTTCATGAGAGCAATGAACTTGTTCCTACATTCTGAGGTGGCACAATACTTGAGAATCTGTTTGGTGTTGTTGGGGACCATTTGGTTTATCAAACCACTACTGCTGCACAGGTGGCAAGATATGTTTTGTTGGGAAGGGGCAAGTAGACGCAGTTGTTCTGGGCATGGCAATTTTCTCCTGTTTTTTCCTTTTTGGTTAAAAAGGAATTCTCATAGGTACTCAAGCAATTGACATCTATCACATTACGTATGGGGTAGGATAGTATATTTAGCCTTTTTGTGGGTTAAGGCTGGTGGGGCTTTTAAGGGTGTGCCCATTAGAGAAGTTCAGAGGAGATGAATATCTTTTGCAATTAGATCTGCTGGAGGATTCCTTGTGCTCCTAGATTTTACAATTTTTGATGCTCAATATAATTCTTTTCTGCCAATCGTGTCAGGTCATATAAATGCTTCATGCTTGTCCATGCCATCTATATGCTGGTCTAGTGGTCTGTTTCCTCTGTTCCCTTCTAGTGCTCTAAATATTAAAACGTGCGAGTATTCAAAAGCAGTGCTTATGAAGGGTTTTGCTGGCTGTTGAAATTCGTCATCAACACCTAACTTGTTCATGTACTGTATTATATATATATGCTCGTTTAAGGGGCTATTTGGCCTAGTTTCTTAGATTTCAGCTTCTCCTCTCATCAAATCTCTCTCCGCCTCCGCCTTCATCCTTCACTTTCTCCTTCCCAAGAGCTTCTAAGAAGTCAAGATGGGCCTAGAAATAGAAAACTGTTTTTCTATATCTAGCTCCATTTTGGCTTTCTTAGAAGCTCACGGGAAGAAAAAAAAGTAGAGGAGAGAGGGGAAGAAAGATTTGTGAAGGGGACCTAGAAGTTAGGCCAAATGGCTACTGATTGCCTGAATTTCTGTTTTTATTGGCATCAATTCATTTTGGCACTTTTGTATATTGAGCCTTTTGGCATCATTCCATCAATATTTCCATATAACTTGTCAACAAAATATTTATGT
This sequence comes from Mesembryanthemum crystallinum, assembly GCA_030267885.1. Lineage (NCBI taxonomy): Eukaryota > Viridiplantae > Streptophyta > Magnoliopsida > Caryophyllales > Aizoaceae > Mesembryanthemum > Mesembryanthemum crystallinum. The sequence goes on from BSSO01000982.1 coordinate 17,614, forward strand.
AGATGTTAAACCATAGCTGTATTGGTCCGTAAATTTTATTGGTGAGAACTCGGATTCATTCGTATATTCTCCTTACTTCAAATTAAAGTGAATCGACATTGATAACTTATTCTTTGGCTATATGTAATATGGTTTCTTGGACTCCCAGCCTTTTCTTTTAAATACTTTGCAACTGTCTTCTGATCTTAGTTGTTCAAAATTTTGTTTTATCTCGCAGGACTGAGAAAGAGGTGGGGCCCGCTCACGACAGGAAGTTTATATGCTCAGTCGAAATCGAAACAGCTGATGCAAAGCTATTCATGCTGGGAAGTGAAAAGTCAAGAGTGAGAGACGCGGAGAACTCTGCAGCCTCCTTGATGATCCACAGCCTTGTGGAGTCCAACATTGTCTGAAGGCACCTTCCTCTCTCGTATTTGGTAATTTCATCGACTGTACAGGGCCATTCATCACCGCATTTAAGTGGAGGAAATGAGGACGGTTCCTGCTTTTCATGCCCCTCTGTCCATTTTACATAGCTCGGAAATCTCTGTGATCTGGACTTACAGGCATGAAACACAGGAACAGCCACATTCCCTTCTCCTAGCTGCGGCATAATGCTGGGCCTGTACCATAAGTGTTAACCCTTGTCTGAAACCATTTATTTGGAATAAAGGATTTCACACTGTGCAGGTTTCAGATTATTCTTTCCACTCTTTCATGTGGGAATGCCAAATTTGTACAGTGCAAAATCCATAACTACCAGATACATGGTATATAATGTGTTTCTCTCCTGTTTGGACTTGTTTCTTGACAAGAACTGGATTTGTGTCTCACATCCTTTATCTATTCGATTGCTGATTATGAACAAAATAAAGCTTATTCACCTAGTTTTTGTGTGGGTCTGGAGAAAATACCTATAGATATATGTCTATTTCAAAAATCGAGGATCATTACTCGTGGACAAAAGCACTAAATGGCAATCCAAATGTCACAACTGTGCTCTTTTAAGGTTGTATTAAGATTTACAAATACCTTTTTTTTTTTTTTTTTTTTTTTGAACAATCATGGAAACCACCCTCTTTTTAGGGTACAGTCAAGCTGGGGAGTGGGGACGAGCGAGGAGTGTACCACTCTGCTATTCACCCATGCTCAAAAGACCCCATGCTTAGATTGAGATTGCAAATGGTTGTTCCCTAAATAACTTTTTCTTTTTCTTTTCTTTCTTTCTTTTTTTTCCCCCCTAGGCGTTGGATTTAGCTGGGAAGGGGGTCAAGGGAATAACCGGCTAAATCCCACCGCCGCGATAATTGAACCTGCATCTTGTGGGTGGGAAATAGAAGTGGTGCCGCTGAAGTCAAGCCAAGAAATGCAAAGACTTCATCAAATTCCAATCCTGCCTTTTGTACTGGACTAGGTTTTTAGGTTGTATGAACACAAATACGGGTTCTAACATGGACACAATATAGCTACAAGAAACCATTAATTATAAAGAATAAAACATACTCCCTCCGTTCTCAAATGACGTGTTCGATACACGACACCATCTATTCAAAATGTCCGAGCTTTGTAGCTAGGTTCTAGCTTCCTATAGGTCTTAAATTGGACAAATTAAAGGATCGAGCATGTGGATAGGCCCATATTTCATGCAAAGTTCTTTCGTTGGTTCCAGCCTTAACATGTGATTTAGGGCGAGCTTAGTGGCGTTGGCTTGGCTCTTTCTTTTTGAGATTTGAAGTAACATTTCTTTTTGGATGGGTATTGAAGGATGTGATTTTCTTTATGGGGCCTTTCTTGTCAATTTTTCTAGCGCAAATCTATGTGAGCTACGTATCATAAGAAAACTTGAGTATCACATTATTGACTTTATGTATAGAGCATTAATTATACATACATGAAACATGCTTAAGCAACATTGTAAATACTCCTTAAACTACATGTTCTTTTATGAGTTTTGGCACTTGTGTGTATTATTGGTGGGTTTCACACATGGGAAACCTTTCTTGTCTATGTCATGAAAAAATGTGCCTTTTGCATCAACACACAAAACTCCAAAGGATCTACCTTGCCATATGGAATCACTATGTTTAATTTTTTCACTAAAACATAAATTACATCATTTTAAAAAAAAAGAAAAAAAAAGATTCAAACTTTCACTAAGAAGAAGAATGAAGGCGAGTCCATAAGTTATGGAAACAACTAGATTGCTTCCAAAAAGTAAAATAAAATAGACTGATACTGCCTTCGTTTTATCATGCAAGTACTCCTTCCGTTTCACTAAGAAATTGTTCTTTTAAATTGTTCTTATTGTCATCTTATCTTTTGCATTAGAGATGTGTACCTTCAACACATGTACAAATTATCGGTTTATATTCTTCAAGTTATAACATTTTATGTGTTGGCTAAATCACACGAGAATTTATTTGGTGAAACGGGATCAATGTTCTCATCTCTCATATTTGTGATACCCTTGTCTTCTAGAGGTGATTATTACTTTTTGTGAGAAACAAAGACCAATAAATTTGTCCTAGTGTATTACCTTGGAATAATTTCTCATGAACCACATTATGTCTAGCACTTAACTCACAAACTACTCAACACACACATGAAAACCATTCACTCATCACCTTGTAAAGTACATATATTAGAATTATCAACATCAAGCCCTCTGCTGCTTAGCAAAAATGGGACCATAACAGGTCAAAATCATATCATAACACCACAACACATTACTGTTTTTGATAAACACAAAACATTGTCAAGAGCTCCTTGACATATAACAACATTACAAACTTAAAAGGAGAGAAATCAAATTCTCCATAGACACATGAATGTTTATGAATCAACCAAAGTATAGTATATATGTGATCACGACTATATGTATAAGAGAGAACAATTAGTTACCCACCACCCAAAATGTGGCTGTTTATTGGCTGATAAATGAAATTTTAATTTCGACAAACCTCGATTATAAATAATTAATCAAAACGGGATGACTTAAGCATAGTCGCACATCCCATAGATGCAGTATTGGCCATCCAAGCACTTCTTGCCACAGCCTCCACAATGCCTCTTGTCATAGTTTACATCCACACATTGGCCCCTGCAGCAGGTGGTGGTGAACTTGCACTTCTTGTGGCAAGCTCCACAGTGAGCCTTATCAGAGGTTAAGTCGAAGCACTTGTTGCCACAACATGTGTAGTTAGCCCCATACCCGAGGGAGCAAACCTCATAGTCCTTGTGGCAGTGATCGGCTGGCTTTAGGCTCCTACCGTGTAGGGGGTGGTTGTACTCGGCTGAGCTCTCAGCTAGGAACCGGCTCACCCTCTTGGGAGCGGGCAATGGAACCGCCTTGTCAGAGGGAATTACCTTATTAACATGAACGTCCTGACCCTGGTAGCTGATAGTGAGGGTACTTAGCGCAATGGTCATTCCCACGGTGATAGCGATAAGGAAGATCGCCTTGAGCGTCTTCCTCATCGCGGTTGTCATAGTGTTCGACAAAGGGAGGAGAGGAAGGGAAGAAATGGAGAGAAATATTTTGTGGTATGTAATGGTTAGGAAAGAGGTAGAGAATTGTGAAGGGGAGCAAAGAAGTTGAGGAGGAGTTTATAGGGGAATCAAGGGTAGGAGTTGACGCGAAATATGTGGTATAAAGAAGAGGATTACCAATGGAGTGTGGTGTAATCATAGGGGGTTTATGATGCACAAGGAGATGATCTATTCTTCAATCAAAGTTTTTGTTAAGTGATGAGTTGAGTATCTTGAGAAGTTGGGAAGTGAGTTGCATGATTGATTAAGGTGCCCTCCAAATAAGTAGTAAACAATTTGGGTCAAACGTAGGAGACGATTTACTAAAATTTCTAATTCAAGAAAGATACCATTGACTAAACAGCTTGTCCAGGTAAACGCCTCATTGTACTAATGATCCTTAACTCATATGCACTTTAGTTGATTATTACAAACCAACATAGATTTTTGGCTGATATAGGGTGGCTTAGAGAGTGTTCCTTTTATCTTATCGAATCCTATTTCAGGTCGTTCAGTTTATTTAGGTCAGGTTTTTTCGTTCAATTCAGATTTCAGGTCATGTCGTTTCTTTCAGGTTATAAACTTTTTCTCTTACAGATTACTATTTATTCAATTCAGTTCAGTTCAAGTCGTTCAGTTTAGTTTAGGTAAAGGTAATTTCAGTTGAACTGAACACACCCTTAGTGAATGAAACTTGGGTGAAATTCTATCAAGGTTTTGAGCTATTGGAGGTATTTGCCCATTTGGAGTGTTTCTACTCCCTTTCCAGTTTTTAGCCTTCAATGCATGGCATGATGCTTTGGAATAGTCTATGTTAATAACAAACTCAAACAAAAGTTTAACTTATTATCACCCCTCATAAGGATGACTTTTGGACATACAGCGTGACCCTTTTATACCTTGTACTTAGAAGGCCCAATTATATGAGCAATGGTGTTACAAGGAATTGAACTCAAAATCTTCTAGTCTTTCTAGTTGATATGAAGGAACTAAATCAAAAGTTAAAATTGATGGTTTATGGCACAATTAATGGTTTTATACCTTATTATTAGTGTCGACTCGAGAATGGAATCCTAAATCTTTACCACCTCAAAAAGAAAAAAAAAGGGTAAATTAGGAAGACACAACCAGGGGTAAATGTTGACTTTTGGATGGTAAGGACTCAAGGGACCTAAGAGTGAAGAAGAGGGGAGTTGTTACATGATCATGAAGTCATGGGCAAGATATGTGAGTTGCCCTGTGGCTGTGGCCGACCATCAAAGAATTGAGTTGGGTCAATCTCTCATGTGAAGCAAAGCGTAAAAAAACGTTCTATTGGTGTCAATTTTAGTATTTAAATTACTATTTACTACATTTTTATAATGAAATGAAGCTAATCATTATTGACTTGACAAGTTGTAAAATGAATACTTGAGATATAATAAAGGTGATTCTCCAAAATATAATGAATTGACATATTTACACGGTTGATTGATTCATGTAATATGTACATGACAAAGCACGTATTACATGGGAATTTTTTTGTTGTTTAAATTTTTTGTGTATCTATGTATCCCTCTTTGACATATGACTTAGTATGATTGTTGCTTATGGGAAGATTGCTTTGAGTGTTTAGATGAGTGCATAGTTTGAAAGTATATACATATTTCCTGATCTGTCTAATTAAATTATTTGAATTCTTTTGTTTGACTCATCTTATTAAGTTCTTTGGTTCAATTTGAGAAATAGAAGTTTTCATGAAATTGTATTTCTGTTTAACCAGAACTTTTTGAAAAAGTTCTCAAAATTATTGTTTGGTTGCCTATGTAAGAAGTGTCACTTACTCATTTATCCTTGGGGAACTAGATAAATAATTTTACTTTTGTGTGGGAAGTTCTACTTCCTATATTTTTATGAACCAAACGGCTATTGAGGTTACCTTGAAATATTCATAAACCTGAACCATAGTTATGTAGATATAAATAATTAGTGGTATTGTTTGGTAAGACAAGAAAACACATAGGAATGAACTAGAAAGTTGGCAAGTTCTCCGGTTGACAAAATTGCAAGAAGTAAAACTTAATGAGAAGTTCTACCTTTGACACAATTAGGAAAGTTGCTTATCTAATAATTTATTCCTAGGCAATTAGGACGATAAAGGCTAACTAGAGCCCTGATGAGGAGCAATTATTATATGGTTCGAGACAAATGCTCCATCTCTCACATAATATGGGAATTAACTCCAAATCACCCACCGGCATAAAAGATATGATAAAGATTTTTTTTATGTGAGAAAAGGAACCATTGGTCCGGAATCATACAATAATTAGGCCGCGATGAGGGGTGTAGTTTATATAGTTATTTTTTAGTGCTATCAAAGATTTTTGTTTGTGAGGTACAGCAATACAAGGTAGAAATTGAAATGTTACTATTTAAGTGTTTATTTGTGTAATTCTCTTTGATGATGGTTAGTAGATATTCATGTATTTTCATAGTTTCTCTCCTAGTTGAAGAGGATTTTCCATATTAAATACTCTGTGCTTAATTATGTTGCGAATCTGACTCTCCATTTCATAATATAAGTCATTTTTTAACCCAATACACATATTAATACTCCATAAGAATGGTCTCTAATCTCGTTTACTACTGAAGTCAAGGCCAAGCTTAAAACTTATTTGAATTACTTTACTTCCACCAATGTGACTAGGAAACAAGAATTGACAATAGGGTAACTAGCTTCATATCACTCAACCTTCATCTACAACCTAATTAACCATATTCAGTTTATTATAATAGCTACTTATTTTTTCAAATGGTGCTAGATAGGCAGCTAAGCTAGCTGTCTTAAGTAAGATTTAAACAAACCATTTCCCAATTAGAAGGTAACATGTATGTAGCTTAAAGTTGGTATAAAGCTTTCATTGTAGAAGAAACAAAGCTTAATTATTATTCCAGAATAGAATATATAGGTTCACTTTTTGACACATAATAAAGTGTATTTTTAGCTAGGGAAACTATTATACAAGTCTACGTTATCAATCTATTTCCATGATGTTGCAAAAGAAGAACAAGAAAAAAAAGAAGATATATAACTGAATGATTTAACCCAACAAAAGTTATGTACTTCTTGCAAAATATCAAGGGTGTGTTCAATAATTCAACTGAAATGTGCTAATTCGAAGTGAAAAAATTGAATTGAATGAATATTAATATGTGAGACTGAGAGTAAGTTGAAAAACGTGTTTTATTGGACTAAACTAAAATGAATGCAGATTTGTTAACTTGAATAAATATACCCGAAGTTATACTAACGTCGATGGTGAATAGTAACTAATTAGATTAACAAAACAAATTAAACATGGAGCTTCAGTATTGGAAATACTCGCTTATTGATAGAAAAGTACTATCTTTGTTCGGAAGTAATTGTCATAAACCCTCAAATTATTGCATATTAAATTGAATAATCTCAAGTCGATCGAGGAAGTAGCAATGGAAAATTCAACAGGCCACTAGGAACGTGAACTTGAGATGCAAGATATTGACACAACCAAAAAAAATTAAGAAAATAAAGAAAAGTACTCATAAGGGCTATATCAAGAATTATAGCCCTGTCATAAATTTTAATTATATATGTTAAAATCTTAAATACAAATTGAAACTCAATCTCACAACAAAGATTATAGTTTCACCACCAAAAAGAATGATCTCGTATAGTAATCTAGTTACAATCCAATAAATCATAATTAGATCATATAGTAAGTATTAGTATCCAATATTAGCCCTTAATTAAGGAATTAATTAAGCATAGTCACACATCCCATAAACACAGTACTGGCCAGGCAAGCACTTGTTGCCACAACCTCCACAATTCCTCTTGTCATATGCCAAGTCCACACATTTGCCTCCACAACAACTCTGTGTGAACTTGCACTTCTTGTGGCAAGCTCCACAATAATCTTTGTCACTGGTTAAATCATAGCACTTGTTGCCACAACATGTGAAGTTAGCTCCATAACCAAGGGTGCAAACCTCATTGTCCTTGTGGCAATGATCCGCCGGCTTTAGGCTCCTTCCATGGAGGAGGAGGTTGTGGTGGCCAGAGCTCTCGGCTAGGAACCGGTTCACCCTCTTGGAAGGTAACAATAAAGCCGGCTTGTTATCCTCAATGTTGTCGGAAATTACCTGAACCTGTTCATCCTGTTTCTGGTAGCTGATGCTGATGAGGGTGCTTAGTGCAATGACCATTGCCATTGCAATAGTGGTGAAGAACACGAGCCTCATCGTCTTGCTTGTTGTCGTTGCCATTGAGCGATGTCGCTAGAGAAGGAGAGAAGATGGAGAGGTATTACTTAGAGAAGGAGAAGAAGAGAGAGGAAGATGGTGATAGTTATTTTGTTTGAGTTGTGTTGGTTGTGTAGGAGGAATTGTTTGTTGAGGTGAGGGGGTTAAAGGGGGTTTATAAAGGGGGGAAAAGGGAAGGAGTTGACGCTAAAATTGTGGCAAAAAGGGAAGAAAAGATGTTACTTTTGTAAGGTGGTTATTGCATAGAGTGTGCTTTCATTAATCCTAAGAGAATTGTTATTAGTATTAATTTTTTTTTTTATATTATTAATGTAGAGGGGAATATGGCTACCTTTAAGGTTCTAAAGGTATCTTGATAAGCAGGGAAGCGAGTTAATTGCAACAATCACAAATATTACACCATGATTTGCAGAATTTGGTCAAAGGTATTAGTTTTGAGTGTCCCTTTTTATGAAAAACGAGTTTAATTATAATAATATATTTGTTATTAGTAATTAAAAATGGTTAGCAACTTTTCAATTTAACCTAAGGGCTAAGAGATTTTTGACCCGCAAGAAAACAAAGCAATAGCTTGCAACATCATGTCAATGGTTTAAGATGGGGAACATATACACTTGATGGAGTTAACTATTGAAATGCCTGAGGTCTTGTATTTGGTGGTGACCTTAACCATGCTCGAATGCTGTACGCACGTACAGTGTACCCATGACCCTCCGATGAATTGATAATGAGTTTCTCCTCATCAAATAGGTTCGTAAATGAGCCGAGTATCCTTTTACTAATGATATTTGGCACATTTAGTAATCAAATGAGTATCAAGTTAGTGTATTTTTATGGCTAGTTTATCGATGACTAGAGTGCATTGGTGCGTTTACAGTTGAAGAGATACTATGGCTCAATAAAATACAAACAATTCGAGTAGTGCTTATACTCTATCTGGTTATTAAATAAGAGTATCTAATTGATGTTCATGCTGAGCATCTATTTTGTGGTATTGAATATTGGAGTTGGGTATGAGTCTTTACATATAGGGAAAGATCTTATAATGCCTGTTCTTCATTGAATCTAACCTAATATCTTGTCTAATTTAATTAAAAAGTACTTAATTCTTAGACCATTAAGCCTATGCTTGGCACCAACATGTAGCTTTTGGCAGTTTTGGACACCCAAATACCTCCATTTGAAAAACTTATTATAGAAATTATATCTTACTTACAACTACTAATTTTTCACTAACATATGTGCAATATTGGATGCCCCATTAGAAGCGCTAAACTATTTGCTATAAATACTCCTTTTAAATTAAAGCAATGATTCAATATTCTACTCCCTTCGTCCCACTATTACGTTTCCAAACCACCAAAATTTTTGTCCCACCATTACCTTTCCAAACCAAATAATCCCCCATATCATCCCTAAATTACCCCTCCACTATCTAAAAAATACAATAAAAAACTCT
>BSSO01000983.1:0-26849 GCA_030267885.1 Mesembryanthemum crystallinum
CTATATTATCCCTAACAAGATCACACAAGTGCTTGTCTTCCTACTTGTTCTTGCCTGACTATAGCTTATACTTTCTCAATGATTGAGACTTAAGATAAATGTAATTGTTCTAATTTCGTATCCGGCCTTGAAAAGTTCAATCTGCAATCTTTAATACATGAAAAACATCTCATCAACAAATTAGAAAAGATCAATTCATAGCGCATAATTGATAAATTTATCATATCTGATTTCTTATTAAAACATTACATTAAGGGTAAGATTCTTTAAGAGATGCATGATAAGGGAAAAAAACAGAACCTTATACTCATTATAGTATGAGTTCTTGTGGTTTTCAGTTTCCACGTCGATCTGGGCTGATATATTTGTATATGATTCTATACCAGTATACTACTATATAGATTAAATAGATTAATGATGGACCTCACAATTATAGACCTTGTTAATAGTAGCATCAAAATTAACCTACTGCATACGAAATATATGTTTATATTTCTTTCGTGGTGACGAAGTCAGCTTGAGTGTCAAACCTCCTCCTCAAATTCCTTTGCCCCCTTTTCCAAGTCAAACATATCCAAAACAAAAAAAAAAAAAAAAAAAACATAACTACTTGCATATATAAATATATATTGCCTCTTCAAATGGCATAATAATGTTCCAACTTTTCTTGCAAAGCTGCCCCTCTTTCTCTCTCCGTCTCTCCCTTTCAATGGAGATGGTAGTTGCCTAGACGGTTAGCCTTTCGAAATTCAGTTGAAGATTGGCAGTTGGTAGTTGACACCACTCAAAGTTCAACTCTTCTAGCTCAGCTCATATGGTTAGTACCATTTAATTGATCAACTGTACTACATATATGTATATATTTGATCTCTTGTTGGTTGATTATTTTTGTTGATTATTATTAGTAACGCGATGATTTTTGGTTGATCATAACTATGTCGGTTGATTGAATGAATTGAATCTTTTGGCAGTCGTTTAGTCCGTTGATATTGAGGCAGTTGATGAGGGTGGTGAGGTCCCTAGTGGAGCAACCGACAGCGATGGTGACAACCGTCTTGTATTACAGTAATCAGTTGCCCCAGAGTGGTGCCTTGGAAAGGCTTGTGCTTCATGATCTGCTTCTTCATCAAGACAATTACTTCTTCATCCTCATTGTCAACTTCTTGAAGTGCTTCCTGTAATTACATAATCTGAACTGATCACTAAAACTTGATTAATAGGGGAAATTATTTGTATCCCCTGTTCACTTTTTTTCTTTTGGGTGTGTGTTTGTGTGTGGATTGTCGCTCACTCAGTATAATTTCTTCAACTGCAATATAATGAGGATGAGGCGTTTTGCAATTAGTCTTTTAACTCTCATTATGCTTATTTTCTTCTTTTTGGTGCTTTTTGGATGTATTTTTACTTAAATAAAGTAGGTAAGGATGTTCCGAACTGATTATCCAACATAGGTCAGATCGGCCCCTACAGTCTAGCCCACCCGTCTCACAAACCCAGCTACGCCAACGACGTACACAATTGCTTGCTGCCTTTATTGGGGGTCCTCAGGATCCACCTATGCAGATTCTGGGTATTTACACTTCTATACATGCTAGTGATGAATTGAAGTTGATAAAATGCAAGTTCTGTTTGCAAACCACTACCTAAAAGTTGTTAGTTTGGTTGGGTTAAAAAGAAAAAATTGTTAGTTTGGTCATGTTATTAAAGGTTGAAAGTTTAATCCAGTAAAAGTATTAGCTATACCAAATAGGAGTTGAAAACTATGCATAGGGTCAAAGGTAACATGACCCCTACTGCGCTTGAATGGACAAGAAAAAGTATTTTGACTTGTACTGTTGTACGCTTTGCAAAGTGTTGAGGAAAATCATCTCGCTTATTTCTCTGTGTTGGTACATCCTTAATAAAAATAGGAGGTATAGTTAGACATCGATAAATGATAAATAATGCTTTATTCTCCTCAACTTATTTTTGTTGATATAAAAATCAATATAATTAGTAAAAATCAACAAAAATTATCAGAATTAGTAAAAATCAATAAAAATCAGTAAAAATTAACAAAAATCAACAAAGTGTCTCCCTGTCGAATCTAACGAATCAACAAAAATTAACGAATAAATAAAAATCAATAGAATTAACAAAAATTAACGAAAAATAACAAAAATCAACAATCGACACATGAAAAGCTTCTTATCACCAACCAAAAAAAAAAAAAAAATAGGGAAGGAAGAAAGATTGATAGATCAATAAGTATAATAGCCGTAGTCGTGCACTCTGTCACAATTTTTTTTTTTTTNTTTTTTTTTCTATTCCATGGCAACTATGCAAAATAATCCCAGCCAAATTAAAGAACCGCCAAAATGGCAAGGTCCACTAAAGTTTGCTAACAACTTTGTATATATTCTTCTTTTTTTAACCATAAACAATATTCAATTCAGTGTTGTTTGTTTATAAGTTGCTTTTTCAGTCCCAAACCATCAGTTTTCAATTTCTTTGTCAAATCTGTGGGTGCTTTGATCTTCCTCAGCTTTTTTTTCAGTTTTGTGGTTGTTCATTGTGCCTCAACTGTTAATATGAAAATCAAGCAAAGAAAACGATGGAAACTATCGTGAGTGATCACTATATGCGGTCAAGAATTTATGGTAATATTATTAACCATATGGATATTTATTTATTTTTACTACTCATATGTTATAAAAAGAGTAAGTAACTAAAGTCAGAAAGAAACCACATTGATTGGTAGTGTTGTGGGCAAGTGAATAGAAACTTTTGTGAGTGATCACTATTTGTTTTGGTGGATTCCCCACTTGCTCAGTTGCTATCGTCTATCGACCCTTTGGTTTATGTATGATAGTTTTGGATATGAACTCATTGTAATAATTTTTTTTTTTTTTTTTGTTTTATTTTGTTAATCAGGCTTAGCTCTCTCTCTTTGTCTAAGAAAAATAAATAAAAAATGACCATTGAGCTAGACAGACTCAACAAACCAAGCTAGGTATTATCCTATTAGTCTAAGTTGAGTCACAACTCACAACCTTATTATCGCACAGTCTAATTTAAATGACTCTATACTCGTTTATCTTACTTAATTCTCTTTTATTGATTTCCCCCCCTAATTTTTTTTTATATATCATAAGACTATTATGAGAATGTGTTTCCGACCAACAACATTTCCATTGTACAAACACCAAATAGTACTTGTTGGTCAGTTATGAGAACTTTTAGACTCTTTTTTTCCCCCTCTAGCAAGGAAAATTCTTTATCTTTTGACATGACTAAAAAAACACCTTCTAATATACAGATTAAATCCGCATAGGTGCTCTCCTGTAGGTTTGAATCATTTTTTTTTTTTGATCAAACTGTAGGTTTGAATCATTGACCTAGTGTTAAGTTATACTTCGTATCTTATTTATCAGCGTGCCAAACACTTCTACCGTAGGAGTAGTACTCTTAGGAGTTCCAAAACTGCATCGTTATTGAACTTTTATCCAAATCCACTAGTATTGCTGGACTCAATGATAAGACCACAGAAAGACCCAGAGGCCCACAAAAGCAGAGCCCATTAAAATAGTTACACAATAGAGTACAACGCACCAAAAACGACGCTTTATTACGGCCATTGTTGGCCCACACCATCTTGAGTTCTTTCACCCCAGGGAGCAAGCAGTGAACGGTGCAGGAGCAGGAGCAGAAATGGCGCGAGGAGTGGTCTGTTTTCTCTCTCCTCAAACTACAACCACCACCTTCCTCTCAGCTTCTATTCCAATGCTATCCTCTACCAAGCTCTCTAACGGCGTCGTTTCATTCTTCCTCCGCCGCTCTCCGGCACGGTTTTTCTGCAAATGCTCCGACCAATCTCGGCTTTTCGTCGAGCACCAACGGCGTCGTTTCGCTAGACGGATGGATATGGCTGGCCTTAAGCCCCATCACCGAATTGGTAAGCGCTTGACCCCAAAAAGAATTTGTGGGTTTTGCGTAGTTTTTTTGAATTTTAATGTTAACATTGATGTGCCCTTTTTGGATTAGGTAGTAGCTCAGTGAGTAAATAAATTCATCCGTCTGATGCTAATATGCGACATAAGTTTTCCTTCTATTTTTGGTTGTTGTTCAACATAATTTTGCAGAGAATTAGTTGTGTTTATGGTATTAGTGGAGTGAATAGTGATGTAATTGCAAGAGGGTATGCATTTGGCTGTTACCCTCTAGGTGGTTTGAAAGATGAAGGACAATTTTTACTAGCTCTGTAGCCCAAAAGAAAAAAAAAAAAGTTCCTAGAATGAAAGATAAAGGAAGAAAGGAAAGGGAATTTGGTTGGGTTGTTCAAGACTTGAAGAGACATACAATGACTGGAACTTTGTGTCACTGATGTCTTCAGGCTTGCGTAGTTTGTTGAGATTTGGAATTGGAAGTGTAGACGCTCTTCTTTCTAAGTAGTTAGAATTCATTTATTTGCAGCTTAACATAGGTAAATGAAGTACCTTTGTGTTCTTAATGACATTACAAGCGTACTCCTGAGCTACCGAACATGCCCTTTGGTTTTTGCTCCTCATCCAGTAAGAAAATGAGGGGTGAAGATGGTCTACGACGGAGGGGTGGGCACAGGGGGATTGTATTGATTGCCTTTTATTAGAGGCATGAATCAATTAAGTAGTGCAAAAGAAGAATAGAAACTTCTTTGGTTTTCAGTACTTCACCGTTTAAGGCGGGGGAGCCTTGTAGAGTTATAGGTGCCATTGGGGTAAATGTAATGGTGTGGTATGATGTGGTTTGGTCCAGTAGCTGAATGGACACAGTAACACTATAACTTTATGTCTTCAGTAGCTTTTGAAGCTCTTATGTTCTGCCGATAGTGTGTGGAGTGTAATAATACCTGCTCTATAAAAATAAATCAGTTTCAAATTATTCCCTGATATTTTTGTTTCTGTACATGCTTTGTTTTATTTTCAGCTATGGGGGTATCTGGTGGTGCTGATAGTATGGCCCTATGTGTTTTAATGGCACATTGGAAGACTTCTGCCAACAATGCTGCTTTTGACAGTTCTGGCTTTATCAATGGCTTACTAGCCATAATTGTTGACCATGGACTCCGACCAGAGAGTAGTGAAGAGGCGGAGACTGTTTCTCGCTGGGTCTCTGATATAGGTAATTCTTCAGATATTTTTTGCTTGAGGATATAGTGTTGGATCTTGAATTTGCATAGTTTAGATTCTGCAACTTTATAGGGGTATCGTTTGCTTATGTAGAGTAACTGTAGGAATAAGATCTGAAATTACCCATTGTGATTGGCCCAATGGTCTCCCAAAGCTTGGCCACTTGGAGGAAATGGCTCGTGATATGAGGTGATAATAGTTTATTCTCTAGATTATTATCTTGCGGCATATGCACAGTAGTTTCAAGATTTATTTCTAGAATAGGGGCACTTACTTTGGTTCCAAAATCCTAAAGTGCAGGTATCAGATTTTTAACAAAATTTGCTTTCAGCACCAGATTGGTGTGCTACTTATTGCACACCATGCAGATGATCAGGTATTTGCACCAATTTTCCTTTATCCAGGCATTTTGTTGTTAAACTACTAGTATTAAGTGAAAACTGATGGCCTCGGAAGCTTTCTTAAGCAAGTTAGTAAAACCACTGTTACAAGTGTGACCATGCTTGATATCAATAATACATCACATGTCATCAATTGGATCCATCTTTTTATTTGAGTATTATTTTTTGGTTGATTACATATCTTAAATCTATGATTATCCACTTAATATGAACCTATTGCAGGCTGAATTGTTTATCCTGAGGCTGTCTCGCAGTAGTGGAGTACTTGGACTTGCAGGGATGGCATTTATTTCTCAATTATTCCCCAAATTTCCAACTGGTGAATCATCGAACAATCAAGGGATTCTATTGGTACGACCCCTCCTGGAATTTACCAAAGAAGAGTTATATGAGGTTAGTGACTACTCATATAAAGCATGTCAAGACATCATTCTGCATATCTTTTTTTGACAGGGCCCTGAAACTAATCCAGCTTGCTAATTATGTTTGTGCTTTATGGCCTGGTTTGATAAAATGCTTGATGGAACAAACATTTGTAACTTTACAAATTTGTGGTCTTATTCGGAGGACCCTATTCTAGCATCATTAAGTTTTTAATCAGTCATTAAAGTATTTAAGGTTGACCCAAGTACAGTTTACATTAGCTTGTGGTACCGTCAACTAGCAAAAGATTTCAGCAAATAATGAACTTAGTAATGAATAGAATAGTATTAGTTGGCTTGTCAGAATATCTTCAGACCTTGGTGTGAGGTTTAGGTTTTGGTTGCTCGAGCTTTTAAGCACACTTAGCCTCTTTGCCACCTTGAGGAGAGTGCATTAAGTAAAGGACGGATTTGTTTTTTCCTTTTCTTCCTCTATCTCTCTCTCTTTCAAAATTGTGTCTAGTGATGAACTCTAGAGTGGCGTCTGAAGATATGATATTGAAAAGCATATAAAGACTATAGCATTAGCATCTTATTTTCTTTCTTAATTGTAAGCACTATAAGTTTCCTCAGTTTCAAGTTTTTACAATTTTGAATCCCTTTACTTCCCATATTTCTTGACATTAGTATGTCATGGATCGTGTAACCTTGTACTATTTGCAGATATGTGAGGGGAATAATCAGAAATGGGTTGAAGATCCTACAAACAGAAGTTCATTATATACCCGAAATAGGATCCGCATGGCATTGCAAAATTTGAAAACCTGTAAGCTTAGTATAATGTGCTAGTTGTAATGGCATTATATATCCTGTGTCGTATCTTTTTTATCTGTATCTAGTATGATATTTATATGGCTGGCATGATCCTGCTCCTCACCGAGGGGCAGTTCTATTGACCTAATTTATTGCGTTATCATTTAGTGCATATGCATTATCTTTGGTTTGGTCTTCCACATAGTTTGTTTTTGCAGGGATGAGGCTGGGTGGATCTTACCCTCCTTTTACCTCTGCTTTCATCTGAGGTCATTGGGTTGTCATCGTTGTATGTGTTATATATGGCTTTTACATCATTTCTAGTTGGGAGCTGTGCATATTGCAATGATTGTTTGTGGGATTTAGATGGAAGTGACAGAACTGGTTTTGCAGGTGAATTCAGGTCTGAACTACAAGCATTAATTGCTGTTTGTCGAAGAACACGCTTATATGTTGATACTATCTGTCAGGTTCTGTTGAATCGGGCTGTGACCATCATGCCTGTAAGCACCTGTTGATACCAAAAGCCTTATTATCGTTGTTATTTTCATAATCCTGATTTATACCTGTCACAATAGGAAATTTCAAATGCTATCCAGAATCATGTAGATCTGCTTTCAGTTTAATTTTTTCTTTCCCGCTTCTGTTAATATTGAAAGATACAATGCAAAGCTTATATTAGCACTGAAGAAGAATGTGGTACGAACTTTTACAGGAATTCAATCAGAATTCATTGTAGATTTCCTTCTCACTCTTTCCTACACAAATGTTGTTATCTGCCAAGATGCTTCTTGGGTTCAACTTTGTATTGATGTCGATGCAAATTATGCTAGAATGAGCCTGCCTTTTTTCCCAAGTTGTATGATGTTAAATATTGTTAATACTTAAGAGTGGCAGAGTGCCAAGATATTAGTACTTCATATGATTTTCTTTAAACTGTTCCGAGTGGCAATTTGTAAATTTGTCATGTGTTTATGGCTGCAGCATGGATATGCTGTTATTGACATGGAGACATTAAATTCATCAAAAACAGAGGACATATGTCTCACGAGATTCCTGGCATTAGTCCTGCAGGTACCAAGTTCTTGCGGTTGGACACTTGATGTGCTACTTTCTTATGATTTCATTCAAAAGCCTTTCTGATCTGATTGAATTGATCTTACACCGTCAATAGTGAAATCTCTTACTGGTAAATTATATGCTTCAATGTTGTTTCAGTTCATCTCGCAGAGGCATAGGCCTGTACGTGGAAGAGCTTTGAAGCTGCTGTTGGACTACATTCGTACATTTCCTTGCAAGGTGCAATTATGTGTAAAAGCTTTCGTTTCCAACTAGGATCTTCTCTATGTTGCTTGTTTCTATTTTTTCCCTCCTAACCAAAATGAAACGTAGATCATGAACCTGGCAATGGTGCTTTCTGTGATGGGATCTGAAGCCATGTTCAATCAAACTGACAAACTTGTACTTTGATTGCATTATGATTGGAATTTAGCTTTTTCTGAATTTCTTATATTTACTCCGTCACTTTATGACTTTGCAGACCGCTCTCACTGCAGCTGGTTGTTATCTCTGTGCAGCTCCTGGCACCAAAGGGACCAAAGTTCTTGTTTGTTGCTCAGTCACGTGCAGTCTTCCTTCAAAAACAGAGTTATATTCCAGATGTCCAAATCTAGGGCTGACGGAATGTATTCCAAGTGATGTAGAACAAGTAATTGTGGAGCAAAAATCTCAAACCGAGCACTTGATTCCAGATTTTTCAGATGTGCATTTTCTGGGCGCCATGTCTTGCGACTCTGTCCTGGTTGAAGCAAGAAGATTAAGAATTCTTAGTGACTCAACGTGTGGAATCATTAGTGAGTTACAGATGAAAGAGAAACAATTATTCAAGTCTAAGAAGGATGTCATTTCTCGCAATGAGTCAAAGAATGAAGAACAAATGGCCTCTTGTGCTACTGATTTGTTTCAGCCTAGGCAGAGTTGCTATTATATGAGTAGGTTCCTTCTCAAATGGATACCAAGTGAGGAAAGAAATTCATGTAATACGGACAACAGTGAGCGAACTTGCGGTCTATGCACATCTTGTGACATGGTCGCTTACATTCGACATATGATTGATGAAGACTGGCTGTATCTTGCAAAACTGTCAAAGGCTCAGAACCCTGACAAGATTATCTTTAATAATGGAATGGAGCTAGTGACTGATAAGACCAGTTTGTGTTCAGATTACCGAAGGTCGTCCGCTCAACAAGCTCTCACAATCTTGAAGTCCATTCCCGTAGCTGCTCGAAGAAGCTTACCTGTTGTAGTCAGCGTAGAGGGTGTTCTACTAAGTATTCCTGTAAGTTGATCCTTTTTCCGTGTTTCTCTATAAGCTGTCACATTTTTAGGCACATTTTTATTTTCTAATTTTAAATAAATTAACATGCTATTCAATTCTTCTTGTTTCAGAGCATTGGTTTCAAACATTGTCCTTCACTGATGATATCTGCTCAGTTCTGCCCAAGAGTACCACTTGGTGGGGGACATACCGTATTCATGTAATTTGATTTCCAGTTTCTTAGCAGAAGAGGATCAACTCAGTTTAGCTGGTGCTCGACCTCTAAGGCCAGTAGCTTCTTTGATACCAAGCAAATGAAGGGAAGCTTGGTATGTGAAGAAACCAACAAAGGCTTGTCTTATCAGCTATGGATGTACTCGAGATAGTAAGGAACATTTTTTAGAAGCGCTCGTCTATGTGAAGAGGGTGGAGAGCTTGCAGAGGTTGGTTTTAATGATTTGAGTCATATATAAGGGATTTTGAAGAGTGCGAGCCATGTGTGAGAGATGTGTATGAAGTTTGGTTCCTATCTCACCACCTTGTGTTACAACGAAGGAAAGAATACCATACCTCTTCTAATGGTGTGGGAGTGAAGTAGTTGAAGTCACAATGTCACACGATGAGAGCTGCAACTACAATTCACATGCTGTCATTAGATGGGCTCTTTGGGATTCTAGAAATGAATGTTTGATCGAAGTTTTGGTTTCTTTGTTTCAAGAGTTCATAGAGCAGTTTCTGGGGTAACATGACGGAGCAGCAGCTTATGTAGCTAATGCACGAGGATGTACTGCAATCCAGATCGTTCTCTAGCCTTGAAGAAAAATAAAAATAATTAAAAAGACAACTGCGGTCAACCCAGTTAGACCATCCTTCGGAAGCTTGGTGTTGGTCCGAAGATCAGATTGGTTATGGCCCTTATGGGCAATCTGTTCTGAAGTCCTTTGCTCTGGGCAAACATTCAAATGAGAAGAGGTAACATTTCCTCCATTTTGTTTGGTATAGTTCTATGTAGGTTCAGTTTTCAGCTCCTTATAGTTTGTCTGGGAATCGAATTTCTTTTGGTGTCTGATATCGTCCATGAAAGTATTGGAAGAGGAAGATCTCATTGCTTATATCTGTTGAATATAAACACACACAAACACATTAGTAAAATTGCCAGCTGGAGACATGGAGAAGTGGAGAACAGCGTTATGTTATGTATAGCCCATCAATTATGCTAATCTAATATGATAATACCTCACAAATCATATGTGGTTACTGATGCAATTATGAAGTTAGTTACTCCCTAATCTCTAATTTATATAAATCGACAACACACACTAGCCTGGAGATCCTATAAATGAGGATGCTCTTGTGATTGCTTGCAAGTGATTGAGCTAAATAAGTTAGTACATAAGATATAGTATATACAGCTATATGGAGAAAATTTCACTCAAGTTGGTTATAATAGGAGTTTTTCTGGCATGCTAAATGGATCATCAGGTTTTCGTTACTTGTTTCGTTACAGTTTCATTGCATTTATAGCAATTATTGACGCTTTATTAATCCTTAATCCTATGATATGATCGAGTTATGGTTACTTTCATTTGATGTAACATGCATATGCAGTTTGGAACTTTTGCTACAAAGGTGGCAGTAATTGAGGGACATGGCTTGCTGAAGACATGGGCTAAGGGGCAGTACAGTCTGCTCATTATTAAATTTGTCAAACTGCTTGGACTGGGCACTGGCCAGTTCATTCTTATTTTCCGGGTTTGAAGTTTTTTTTTTTTTTTTNGAAGAGTTTTGATTGGTTCCTTCTTGGTTATACTCAAAAGTTGATCATTGGTTTGATGTCTGCACTCAATAGTTGTAATTTTCTTTTTAGTGATACAATACAATACTACTTTTTAGTGACAAATTGATAGAAATTTTTCTGTGAAGAGAATGAGATGTGGTTAATTTGTCTAGAAGGATCGAGTTTTTAATTAAGAACCAGCTTAGCTTGTCTTGCAAGACATAATATTATGGAGCGTTGTTTATTAAACAGAGAGAAATATCAATTTTTATTCTAAAAAAGCAAAAAGTAGTATCACTTATCGTTTGAATTTGCAATAAAAGAGTACAACTCAATTGTCAAAAAAATATCATGATCATTTGAGAAGTATATCTAATCTTACGTAAAGCAGCTTAAAAAAAAAAAAAAAAAAAAAAAACTGCCAACGTAGGATTTGGGGAGGGTCAGATGCACGCAGCATTACCTTTAACACGTATAGAGGTTATTTTCGAAAGACCCACATAAAGCAGCTTATAAGACTGTGTCATATAAATATATATTTGCTACAAAGAATAGTCTAACCTTATGCATGAAATATGATTCCACACTCCACTTAAGCATCATATAATCACAGCTATGGAAAAGCAAATCCATTGTCTTCAAATTGATTCTCTTGTAGGTATTCTTTCTAGGACTTGTTGATTATAAAACTAATTATAGTGCCTTATGATGGATTAGATTCTGCATAAACTATTACTCTTAGAAGACTAAACTTAAATGTTACGCTCACTGTATACATTTTCTGAGTGATGGAGTATTTTTTTAATTGCAGGAGAGGAAAAGAAAAGGATTGAGGAAGCAAGCATTAGAACAATCTTATCCTTATTCCTTGCTAACTTGCTAGTGGTGAAATAATAAATACCGTTATAGAGTGATAACGACTAAATACAGTAGTACGATTTCAACTGCTTTTTACTGACAAATAAATGGGTCAGCCAATTGTTTAGCTCCACCTGCTCTTTTTTTTTTTTTTTTTTTTTTTGCATTTTACCAACTCAGCAAACTTTTTACAGATTATTCCTCCTTTATTTTCCTAATCCCTCCTTTTTCTCTCTCTTTCCATCCAAACAACAACACCGTCAGCTGTTTTACCATCAAGACGCTCTGCCCCTGGCCTCTTTCTCATGCAACGGGCCACCCATCTCATCAAGATGCGTCTCACCGAACGCATTACTGCTCGATTCCCCCTTTTACTAAAATGCCCCTGTGCTTGCGAGTGGTGGCTCACAATATGTTCAATCAAAAATTCAAAACCCACCTGTGAATGAGTTGGAGTTGGACAAACATGACGTACAAATTGTGAAATTGGTACCCTATAATAGACTAGTCAACAAGGATGACTAGTTTCTAAACTAGTAGTAGTTGGTATGAATATGATAATGGGTAGTAATATTACTAATATAGTACGAAAGTACCTCTTGTTTCTAAGTACGATTGTAAATGAGTTAATGTACCTGCGAATGTATTGATCAAAGCATAATTAAAACTCTTTATATAATAATGAGTTGAACATTTGAACCAATTTAATACTCCATCAGTTCATAATTTAACTATACCCCCAGCCTAAAAAATTAGAGGTGAGAATTATAACAACTAAGATCACAATAATTCATTTGACTTTAGACTTCAATAAATCACAATAAAGAACGTAGAGTATTTGTTTTTCTTTTCAACTTACTAGTTTTTGCGTTCGTTTCAGTTTAAATCGTTTAGTATAGTTCAACAAATTACTGTTTATTTATTGTTAATTTCATTTCAGTACAACACGCTCAACTCAATTCAACACAATTAATTCAATTGAGTTCAAATAATTTCAGTTAAAATACACCAGAGATAGATATTGGAAATATATCATGTGAATATATTTTTCATATATCTAGGAAATATTATCTTGGAAATATTATCTTTGATATTATATTGTTACGATTTTATTGTGGTAGAAATCTTCTCTATTTAGAAAACTAGGATAACTAGGTTATTAGCGATTTTTGGAGAACAAGTCTTTGTATCCCTATATATATGCGTTCTCCGTAGAAACAAGTCAAATTTATGAGCCTAAAACATTTTATCAGAAACACACTCAAAATACCATAACATAGAGTATATATAATATCGGCTTCACTTGTTTAGGTCCTAGTGTCCTACTCAAGACCACGATTTGAACCCAAAAATGGGACTCACTCAACCTCATCCATTGTTTTTAGGGATTTTGACACATTCGTTTATCTAAAACTTGTTTTGACTCAATGATTGACTCGGAACCTGACCGGATTCACAAGTTTTCGCCTGTGGCGTCATTGTCATTTGGAAAGATACTGAGGGTATTTTTGTCCAGAAAATTGAATCCGCTCCCAGGTTCCAAAAAGAGCAAACGCAGTTTCGAAAGCGCCCTCTCTGTCAGTCACTCCTAGAGATAGAAAGAGAGAGAAAGAGAAAGAGAGTGGGGGTATCGTATGGCTTTGCTTCCATTCTCGACCTCCATTGCCTTCTGACTCCAAAACGTCTCTCTCTCTCCTCTCTCTCTCTAGAGCTTCATCGATTTCGTAGTTCAAAGGTCTCTCTCTTGCTTGACATCTTGAAAGCGATCGGAAGATGTTGGACGGCTTGCTAGGGCGAGGTGGATTTTACTCTAAATGGTTTGTTGCTCAATCTCTCTCAATCTTTGGTTGCTCTACTAGATCGCTTGCTTGAACTTCATTCTCTGGATTTTCGATTGATTGTTGATTGATTGAGTTTGATTTTATTGCAGTAAATCGTTGATTAAGCTGACGAGGACGCGAATCGATGTGGTGAAGAGGAAGCGTAGCGCGACGCAGAAATTCTTGAAGAAGGACATTGCTGATCTGCTAGCTAATGGTCTTGATACCAATGCTTTTGGAAGAGTGAGTGAAATAAGTTAGCTTGAGAATTTGATCTTCTCGTTTTGTTTTATTTCTTTTTTTGGCAGTAGCTGTAGCGATTTTTTAGTCACATTTTTTTTTTTTCAAATGTTTGAAAATATTTGAGTTTCGAGTGAAGGTGATAGCGTCAGTTTTTTGCTGTTTTGTTTGGATGCTGCAGTGCGGCTGAGATGTCGGTGCATTGCAAGTTCTTTCAGTTATTTAATTGTTTGTTGTTGGTTTTCATGATATTAACTGTGTTGAACTGTGAATTTCGTGTGAAGCTATGGTCATTGAGGTTTCTGCTATAATCAAAAATCTAGGTCAAGTGAGCCGATTGCAGCTACTCACTCGTTTTGATTAATCTCTGACCTCTTCTAAGTTAAGAAATAAGAATGGAAGTTGCTGAGCATTTTCTGCGTCATGCAAATCATTGGATAAAATTATTGTGAGAGACTGAGGGAAGAAACGGATGAATCTAAACATATTTCATTAGATTGGTGTTTACCTGGCATAATTGCATTTTGATACAGTAGAATAATGGATGTAACAGGACAAAGAGTGAAGCTGTGTTATTCGGTTTCTTTATTCCAACCCAAAGTACCTCCTTTTGGCTTTCGAAACAAGGATTTGATTTAACTCTTGACACTTCCAATTAAACTAAAACAGCCAGAATTCCTTGAAAATAGGCTGGCCCAGGCGATGTAGAGACCCCTGATCTTGCTAAACCAGAAAATTCTCGAATGTATCTGATCTTCTAGTTTACTACTGAGTGTTTTGTGGAGGTCTGAGAAAATGTAGATGATGCGTGGACACGTGATGTCTCATCTTGAAAGTTGAAACTGATGTGTATGCTGAAATTCAGTTTATATACCTAGAAGAGGGATTAAGGTAAGGAAAAAAGTGAAACCTCGTACATCAGTTTTAATGTAGTTTTGCCTGGACTGTGTGTATTATCCATGACCTAAGAGTCAAGATCCTCCCATTAGAATGATGAGAAAACATGTATTTCAGTAACATATGTGCAATACTTCCCTGTTCCATCATAGGAGTCTGACTTGTTTCCTGATGATATCAGGTAGATGGATTGATTGCGGAGCTACTTGTTTCTTCATGCTATGATTTTATTGATCATGTTTGTGAACTTGTCTTGAAGCACCTTCCAGTTCTGCAAAAACTCAGGTATGAGTGGAGTTGCTTGTTTCTTTGCTTTTCTTATTGCCATTCTCATATGGCCAGTGGTGGCACATCAAATTCTCATGTTTTATTTATTTACCTGATATGCTGTGTTTCTTGATGTGGATTCTGAAGTTGACTAGCTGATATGTGTGTTGGTTTCCTTATTTCCCATGTTTGGTTTTCATAATGTTCTAGAATTAATCAAAGAAAATGATGGAATTAGTTTCCTTGATCTCTAACTAAACTCCCAATATTGGAGTATTATCCTGATATGATGCATTGTTATCAAATTGGCAAATATTGCTTTTTTGTTTTTTTTTTTTTTTTTTTTTTTTTGTTTTTTTGTAACATGGGTATCTGAGCTTTGCCCGACTAATCCCATGGGCCCTGAAGTTAACCACCAGGAAAACCTTCAGTGGGCCTAAGGGGACTCGAACTTGGGACCTGTGGAATAGATTTCGGAGCTCTTACCAGTTCAGCTATCCCCTCAGGGTTCAAATTGGCAAACATTGCAAAATCACCCTGCCTATTTTTGTTCTCTGTGAAGTTTCCTAGATCTTAATCAATCATATATATATAGTAGAGAATAGGCTGGAACTACATAGAGTTAACCTACTTGTGCTGAACTTTTGATTCTAATCAGACTACGAGTGAGATATGATAATCTTTTGTAATAATCATGATGACATATGTGGTATGGACATTTCATAAGGCAAGTATAAGAAGATCTAAGTTGATCAAGGGAGAAGGATAAAAGGGTAATCGGAGGCCTCAAAGGACTTGGGTGGAATTCTTACACCTGATTTTGTGAATTTGATCATTCATTGGTGGCAATGCAGGAAACCAAGTATAACCCGCTAGGATTTTCTATTTTCAAAAATCATCCGTTACTTATTACTGCATGTTTTAAGGCAAGACTTATGACCCCAGCAATCTGCAACTGCTGTAAATTTTAGGATACTGTGACAACTTCCTCTAATCTCCTTTGTTCTTTGGTGCATAACATTTTGGAGAATGATCTCTTAGGGGCTTAGAAATTGGAATCTGTCCTAGGTGCATACACATCAGTCAAGATTCGACCATAGTTAGTGAGTATCACACAGCAGACACGGTCTTGTACACGTCCCAGCCCTGAGAAGAGAGGTTGTTTGGGAAGTACTGCTCGACCTATTTTCTTTAGATCTACAGGGGTCTAATATTGGAGATCAATTTTTAGGCCCCTGTTTTTTGTAACCAAGATTTACTAGTCTTGAACATACACATTTAACTTATATGAGAGATTCATAAAAGAAAAGGATGGGGAGCATTGATAGGCCAATATGGATTGGACACTGATGCAGTTTGTAAATGAATGATCATTCACTGTGTTACCTGGCAGTCCAGAACTCCAGATGCCATTGGTTTTCTGAATAGTTTGGAAAATCCATGTGTTCACAACTTTGTCGACATATAGCTCACTGTGTTCCAGGAATTTGTGATGGAATTTACTAGAGGACTGCATAAATTCAGAATTTGGGAAATATTCTTCTTTGGCAATTTCAGACACAGTTTATAGAAATAATGTTTGTTTACTTATGTTTCTTTTTCACAACAATGGTTTTCATGTTTGAGTGCATAGTCAAGAATATTCACCTCTCCCTACGGGCTTTAGCGCAGACTTCTATCAATTTTATCAACTTGTCATTGTTATACGAGCTTATTGTTCCTAATTCAATGCTGACAACAGGGAATGCCCTGAGGACTGTAGGGAGGCCGTAGCGTCTCTGATGTTTGCTGCTGCCAGATTTTCTGATTTGCCTGAGCTCCGTGAGCTTAGAGACTTGTTCCAGGAAAGATATGGGAGCTCCTTAGAATACTTTGTAAATCAAAAGGTATTATCCATGGATCAGACTGATTAGCATATTTGCGTGTTTTGTTTAGTTTTTTGCAACTGATAAGTGTGGTTCTACATTTGAAGCTTGTAGAGAACATAACTCCAAAGCCACCGTCTATAGAGAAAAAGGTCCAGTTAATGCAAGAAATAGCATTGGAATTTTCAATAAGGTGGGACAGTAGGGGCTTTGAAGAAAGGATGTCTAATCCTTCTGCTACCGGAAAGGTATTCTTCTTTATCTTTAGACACAAAGGAAAGACATTCAGGATGCTTTGGACTTTTGCTTATCTTGTTACTCAGATAAATGTCTTTTTCTGATTGTTATGAGAACCTCCATGACGTGCATTCTTGATTTTGAAATGTTTATGGTTTTCCTTTTCTGTTAACTAAGAGAATTGGAACTTGAGTATATTTTTATGTGATGAATGACAAGTCTGTTTCTTTATTCATCAAAGCCAAACTTCTCTATATAATTTTCTTGTATTATGCAGAACCAACGACAAAATCCAGTGATTGTCCATGCTGCTCAAAGTAAAGGTTTGACCCCTGCTGTCACAGAAACTGTTCAGAACACAGTCAAAGATGAAGTGGCAAAGAAAAAGAGTGAAGCTACTTATCAAAATAGAGAAAGAGAAGTTGATAGGCATCAAACGGAAAAGGGGAAGGAGAGTATTCTTGGTAGAAGAGATGACTTGAAGCAAAATGCTTCTAGGGTGCCAGAACTCCCTACTGGAAGATACAATCCATCTTACAGGGAAGCGACTATCCAGAAAAGAGAGGACCACGACATTTCCTTTCAAAGGAGAGAACCAAAGTCAGAAGTATGTAATTCCAAAGAAAAGAGTGCTCTAGATGCAGTTCATGTTGGAACTTCTCGAGGGAAAGGCTTGGAAACTGTTGATAGCCAACACAAGCGTGATAGGCATAGAGAGCATCATGTGTCAGATAGAGATCTGTCCGAGAAATTACTGCAACAAAAAACAGGTCCTGCACCAGTCAACAATGGGATAAATTTCAGATCTAATGTAGATAATGAACATGCTGAAGATAATCAGGTTAGATCGATGCGAAACAGGGAGGATGCAATAAATGGGTTCAAGTCCAATATCAGAAGTGCCATTCCTCCTCCGTATGTTAAACCAAGAAACAGCAAGCACAAAACCGTTGATCTTGAAGCAGACCAGAACGACACTTTAACCTTCAATCCAGGAAGCAACAGTAACAGGTCAGAAAAAGTCCCTACAAAACCCGATCTTGCAGATTCTCAGGACAAGGTGGCTGCGCCTGAAAATGTGGATGGCCAGGGCCGTTTCACAGAAATTTACTACAGAGATACTAGTAGTAGTGATATTACTCCAAAACGAAGATCACATAGGAAGAAACACTCGCGATCTCTGTCCACCCAAGATGATAAACTGAAAGGGGAGGTAGCAAAGGAGGAGGAAAGGGTTGTTCGACGAGTTTCTACTAGCAGGAGGAAACATGAATCAAGAAAGGGCCTCCAGATTTTATTCGATGATGACCACTACAAGAAGAAGGATGATGAGGAGAAAATGATCGACAATCTATTGCTGCACTACAGCAAAAAGCCCTCGTCAGGTGATCCTGGAAGGCCGAGGAGAAAGACAAATAGTGAAACAAATGGCGCAAGCAAATCACCATATCATAAAGCTGTACATGGGACCAATGTGGATGAGGGTGATTCGACACCTACAACGTCTAGATCATTCTCTCTTCCTTCCCAACATGTGACTGAGCCCGAGCCACAAAAGAAGGTATTCGCTCGTGCTTCTTCCTTCCAGCAAGACACCCCTGCAAAGCATGTACACCCTAAGCTTCCTAACTACGATGATTTAGCTGCAAGATTTGCTGCCCTCAGATCAAGCAAAGATTGAAAGCCAGAAACTTGGTAATGGTCGTGTTTCACCACGTGATGTCTTGACTACATTGCATGTCTGTTGTAAATCTCTAACACCTCTGTGCTGAGAGAGGATTCAGGGGGCTCATTCATCTTCCACGTGGACTATGCTACGGTGAATAAGCAAGGTCAAGAAATGCTCTTGGAACCATCAACACGATAAGAAGCATTCCGTTCCCGGTAATTGTCGTTTCGTGTGTGACATTCAGAGTCAGATAAACGCATTCTTAACCATAACAGGTCATATCGTCCCTAGGCCAAAAAAAAAAAAAAAAATACTATTACACCGAGGAACTTTGCTTGTAACATTGGTGACAACTAGTGCAATTTCCTCCCCATTCTTAAACATATACTACTAGATTGAACTGCTGCAGTTTGCATGTTACTATATTCCTTCAACAGAGAATTCTCATATATGGATAAACATAATAATTCAATACTCATTCTCATTTCAAATTCTTTATTAATATGGAATGTTAACACATCACATGTTAGTTTAGCTATGTAAGTCCCGACACCATTTTTACTACAGCTGTGTTACTTTTCTTATTAGGCCAGTAAGTTTCAGTACTGGGTCAAATGTCAAATCTAGGCTTTTTATTGGCAGGTTTCACTGTTTCAGTTTTCAGAGCATGGATGCTTGTGTTTGTGATACAGCAAAAGTGAGCAATCGAAACATCTTATTGGGTTGATGATACGAAAAATGACCAAAATACCCCTCCCTCTTGTCCACAAGCCAATTAGGCCAACGCGTCCTTCCAGCCAAGACTCGCTTCCCAACGTCCCCAGACTTTTTACCTGCCATATGCAAAGAAGTAAGAACCCCCCCTTTCCCGCCAAAATAGAAGAGCGGTATCCCATGCTATGACCCTGATTTGATTGTTGGTTCTAGGTGAAACGGGTCGGGTTGTTCAGTTTCAGATTGGGTATTTTAGAGTTTGTGTTGGGTTGATTTTGGGTTTATTCTCGGATCAAATCCATTTGTAGGTATTTTTTTTCAACTCCTAGAATCTTACCATTGGTAACATGATGTAGCAGAAAATGCAATGGTTGTCATTCACTAGCACCTTCCTTTTGATTAGCCAAAAAAAAAAAAAAAAAAAAAACTCAAGAATCTTGGGTTGGTTGTATTTGGGTCGGGTTTCTCAGTTGGGTCACATATTTTGACTAAGGAGTATTTTTTTACCACTCCCCTCCATTTATAAGTCCTATTCTTCTGATTTTATCTGTCCTCATTTGGTCCTTTCACAACGGAACAGAACAGAACCCCAACAACTCAACAAGAGAGTGAGAGTGAGAGTGAGAGTGAGAGTGAGAGTGAGAGTGAGAGTGAGAGTGAGATGAAGGGCTCATCCAAGGTGGTAATGGGAGCAACAATGGCGATAGTGGTTATCCTCGCCGTTGTGCTCGGCTTGGTTTTTGTGCTTCTAGCTGAGCTCTATTGCTCTCTACTCTTTCGCCGGAAGAAGCTCAACAAGGCTGGAAAAACCGTTTCGGTTGCCGGAGATCTTCCCCTTTCAGAGCCCAATGTCCCTTCCCCTCTTAGCAGCTTCTATGCTCAAGGGGTTCTAGATGCTCCTAGAAGCTTCCTCTTCCCCAAACTCCCTAGCAAGAGGGAACAGAGAGATCATCAAAATGCTGACCATAATGATATTGATGTTGAGAAGCAAACACATGGCAAACTACACCAGTTTTTGAGGGTCCAAAGCCCCCACCAAATTGGCCTTGCATCATCATTACCATTACAATCCCCATCTCCTTCTTACATCTCATTTACCAATACCAAACCCCATCAGCCTAACCATGATCAACAACCTGAAATCCATGAAGCTGAAGAGAATTTCATGTACATTTCAAATCCTATCTATGATAATGACATGGCCCGGGCTAGCCGTGTGGATACTCCGTTCGAGACCCCGGATAGCTCGCCATCTCGGTTGGATGAGGGAAGCGGGTCCTCTGGCGACGACGAGGAGAGAGAGAATGCAGAGGTGGCCTTAAGTCCATCCTCATTGCCTCTGACTCCCATGAAGAACCTCCCTGCAAAGCCGGCGGGTTCGGTTGCTCTGAGAGATGCAAGGTCTTTGGGGAGTGAGTCTAATAGCCACATTGGCCGGACTTCTTCTTCTTCAGCCTCACCTTGCACTTCCCCTTCATGGTAATTCTCACTCTTAAGCTATATATGATGCACGGACACTCTTGGAAGGATTATGTGTCTGTATCCGAAATGTATGGAAACTGTACACGACATGTGTTCGCATGATTTAAAGGGTAATTAGCATAAATTTTTGCATTTTTCCGTTTCCATATTTTTATGTATCTCGATTTAGTGTCCGTGCAACATAGCTATGAAGTATCTACATACTCTTTAGACTTGTTTGTTTCTTTTTTTCTTCTTGTGTGGATAGTATTAGTTCATGTTGCACGGAAACAGACACGGGATACTGAATGTGTAGACGAGGAGACACAATAGAGCAAAATTTCATGCCAATAATCTTTTGAGCATCCTAGGATGAGTAACTTGAGTTGTTTTCGACACAATGCGATCATCCAAAGAGTTTCCGTGCATCATTGTAAGTTAACTAGCTAGTAGTTCTTAGTCAAGGAGTAGTTAATTTAAATGGTGGTGGTGGTAAAAATGGAGATTGTGCTTTTGATGGCAATAGGCGTGAGCAAGT
This sequence comes from Mesembryanthemum crystallinum, assembly GCA_030267885.1. Classification (NCBI taxonomy): domain Eukaryota; kingdom Viridiplantae; phylum Streptophyta; class Magnoliopsida; order Caryophyllales; family Aizoaceae; genus Mesembryanthemum; species Mesembryanthemum crystallinum. The sequence goes on from BSSO01000983.1 coordinate 21,384, forward strand.
GCACGTGAACCCAAGCCACGCCTTCACCTAACTTTAACTCTTTCATCTGTTAGGCTTTTTTTGCTCTTTTGGAAAATTCTCTATGTAAGTTTAATATCTTATTTTTATTCTTATAAATTGTTAGCAGAAAGTATCTCATTTTACTTATGTTGGTGTTTTTTGAAAGGGATGTTTGTGTCTGCCTTAGATTCTCTCACTAAGGACCAATCCTTTTGTTTTTGTTTTTCTGTCTATTACTATTGTTTTGGGATTGTGAAGATTGCTCTGAAACTTCATATTAAAAAAAATAAAAGATAAAAAATAGTGAAGTGAAAATATATGGAGTAGTAAATTGAAAGGTGGTGATTTCAAGGCATGGAAGGTTGAAAACAAAGGCTGTGGGAATTGCAAAGCATTTGTCCAGTTTGGGGTATGGACAAAAGGTATCTGGGTTTTGCATGAGCCCAAGGAAGAAAGAAGCTTCATATTCTGCTACCCACAAAATCCTCCCAATAAAACTGTGTATATATGGAAACAAAAAAGTTCTGTTTAAGTTTCTTGATTAATTGCTTGTGCTTGTTAAAAATCCAGTAGAGCCAATAGGCAAACTCAGAATTATAATTCTTAAACTGATGCTTCTAAATTTTCACAATCTTTAAGGAATTTTTTGTAACAGCGTAAGTTGAGCATTTGCGATTTGCAAGACGTCTAGAATTCAGAATATACACACGACAATAAAAGTATCCGTACAATGTACTCCTGTTTTTCTTCACACCCGCTTCTTACTGTTCTGTCCTCTGATTTCGGGATAAATTTCAATGCCTTTCTCATCCAGCAATATCATTGAATTAATGCAGACGATCCTGTAAAAGAATCATACAATAGTTCAATGCTTAATACTCCACTTCTTTTGGCACTATATGGACAAGAACTTTAATTGTGTCCTTCTTCATGTTACGGCTTGTGAATGACATGAAAACTACTTAAAGAGAGGGATGCAGGAGAAGATGTTACACTGAACTCATGTTTGCATTTATCAAATGGAGCAACAGAAGAATCCTCTTCCTCCTTGTGATCTCGATTGCAACTTCATCCCACTTGGACGGGATGGATAAGTTCTTACTAATGTCTTCGCTGCAAAACCAATGCAAGTTTTAAAAACACAGAAAAAAAAAAAAATACAGCTCTCAAAATTCAAGTGTTAGATGTTAAGTTACCAATATCGAAGAAGAGCTCATTGACATTCTGGGCCGTCTTGGCAGATGTTTCGATGAAAAGCAGTCCGTTTTCATTTGCATATTGCTCACCTACCTGCAACAATTTTCACATTAAGATCCTCAAGGGAAAAAAAAAAAAAAANAAAAAAAAAAAAAAAAAAAAAGTGGATTAAAACAAAACTTCTTTGAAGCAATCAAAGTACAAAACTTATAGTAAAGTCTCGATCAAACTGCAGCTTCACCCTAAGTTGTCGTGGTGCAAAGCACAAGGTTATGACTCATCTATACGCGTACGTCTCCAAAGAAGGAGCCACATTTTAATTTACACCTTTCAAGGGGCTCAGAATGCTAAAGATACTTCAGTTCATTGCATATAGTCTCCTTACAATCCTTTACAGCTCAAAGTTAGTTGCACACTTTTGTTGCTACAACTCAGAAAGAATTACTGACTTTTCATCTTACTTGATATACAGTTGCCACTACTTCAGAAAGCAACTACACATATATACACTTGAAACAGTACTTTGTATTTGTACTACTAGCTTTTTTATTAATGATGGAGAGTTCTTATGCACTTGTCGAAGTACAAAACCTGCTGCTGGAAGGATTTAAGTCATCGGCAGTAACTATAAGTTGACTTAACAAAATAATTGCTGATGACAACAAAGTTACTATCAGGACAATATTTCGCTACCATTGCTATTACCTCAGTATCTACCTCCCTTTTCTCGACGAGGTCTGCTTTGTTTGCCACCAACGCTGTAAACATCTGCGGGATTCCTGATATTCAGAAACATTAATTTAGTTAGAAAATATCTATAACACAAAGCATAATATCAGGGCACATCTTGGATAATAATTTCATGCATTCAACGGTGATCTTAGGAACTGAACTGCAGCTTCATTATGAGGCTATGTAGTACCATACCATTTTTCACTGCCCACAAGTTCTCAAGAAAGTCCAACCGTAAATGAAAGCGAAATGTACTCATACCACAGGATCATTTTTCACTCCCCACAAGTTCTCAAGAAAGTCCAACCGTAAATGAAAGCGAAATGTACTCATACCACAGAATATACAGAGCAATGTCAGACAGTACACTAAGCAGAAATTAGCAAAAAAGGTTGGAAAGGAAGCTAGTGTGTTGTGGCTTCTCCAACAGAAGGAAAGGGCATCAAGATCATCTGACACAGTAATAGCACATTGAACCTTGTTTAGATTGTCAAATTATGTAAACTATCTAATTTTCTGATTAAAAAAAAAAAAAAAAAAATCTAATTTTCTGATTATTAAAGCACATTAGTTTGATCAAAAATAAGTAACAAAAGAGTGAGGCTAGAAGTAGAATACTTAAAGCCAACATATTACAATCACAAACATGTACTCCACTGTAGTAATTAAAACTTGGCGTATGGTATTTATCGTAATATAGGAAAACGAACCAATATTAGCTAAAATATGTCCAAAGAGATAAGAATTGATATCTGTAATCTCATTTTCAATATAAAAGATTGTGGAAAGAGCTCGTACAGGAAATTCAGATTTCACATAGACATCATGCTCTGTGAAAGCTAACAGAATGTTCATATTGCGCACAATCTATATTGAGGTAAATGACACAACCACCCTATTTAGCTGTTGTATGAGAAACCACATCACTTCATATAAGGTTGTATGCCGGTCGGTGATCACTCACCTTGTTGCTGCAATTCCTGAATCCACTTTTTCGCTTTCTCAAATGATTCCTACACCATTATCAGAGTTGATTATTATGTAGTCAGATGCCTCCTTAATTAATCAACATCACATAACAGTACTAGTAATCAAGACCTTTTGTCTTCCTTTACTGGCATTATCAGTTCTTCCTTTGTCAAACCGAAACACTAAATTTATACGAAGCCTATAAAGCAAACCAGATATGACAATTGGCATTGAGTTCAACAAATGATCATTGCAAGTGTAGCATCTCCAAATAAATTAAAAGTTAATAAAGCATTAACAAAAAAAGCGGTTCTTCATCCATTATCCTGCTAGTTAGCTTTAATTTGCACACTATATATCATAAAACATGCAAAATCACACATTCTATGGTGAGAAACGGAGGGAGACAGAATAAACTGGGGTATTACCATACTAGTAATGTCGTAGACTACAACAGCTGCAGCTGCACCACGGTAATACATCGGAGCCAAGCTTTGGTATCGTTCTTGTCCTGCTGTGTCCCATATATCAAACTTCACTGTTCCTTCATTTAGGGATACTATCTCTGTGAAAAATGCTGCTCCAATTGTTGACTCCTAACACGTTACGTACATACTAACTCAGCAATCACCATTTGACAATAACACAACAAACCTAATTAAAGGGCTTGTTTCCTTGGAGGAATTTATAGTACTACAAGACACTAATTACCTGACAATCATAGAATTGGCCCTTGACAAATCTCAACACTAAGCTTGTTTTCCCTGTTCCCATATGCCCAAGAAGCACCTGGAAGATTACTCAATAAACTCAACCCATTAGATGCACAATAACTTTCAGCTTATCCATCAGCTCTGATGTGATGTTGTATTTAAAATACATGAACAAAGTTAAGAGTTCGAGGATCCAATACGGATACTTGAGGTAAAGCGGAGATTTCAGGTAACATGGCCTAAACTATACTATCAACATTTTTCCCATTGAAAGAATTACTATAAAAAGGATGAGCCAGGGCATTCCTAGGCACTATATTCACAATAAATCCAGTATGAAAAAGAAGCAGAGCGGCAGAACCCCATTATACTCTCAAAAATTATTTTAAATTTGTTTGCTAATACTTTGATTCTGCAATCATAAAACTGCAAAACAATGTTCTTTATTATTGAACTTAAAATGAAATATATAATCTAAAAAAAAAAAAAAAAACAAAGGAAGACATACCCACCAGCTTGGCTTGAATGATCTTGTTGCCCATGTCTGCGATTCGATCAAATTGATCAAAACAGAAAAAAATAAACGTTTGATCAGAAGAGGCTAAAAGGAAGAAGTTGATTTGGATGAAACTTTATATCAATATGAACAACAATAGAAATTTAACAAGAAACCAGCAAGGATATATGAGAAGATAGACCTTAGACTGGTAGGTTTCTAACTTGAGCTTGATCGAGGGGTTTTTGACTGGCCGGTAAAGTTGCATTGGTATGTTTAAACTTTAAAGGGATATTTCGCGGGCACTCGCCATACGCCCCCTTTGATTTAAATCCATTAGCTTTGGGCCGTTGTATCTATTTCTTGGCCCATTCAAGTAATTGCATATTTCACCCAGCACCACCCAGCAATAGCAATTTTGTACTCCACTCTAGTGTAAACTTAGTTCATACCATGGATCAGATGGGAGTCACTCATTCGAAACTCGAAAGGAAGAAGATCCTTCTGAGGTGAACAAGTCACTCAAGGAGTCACCCTATTAAAGTGGGAGTCATATTTATGAAGTGTTACAGTCAGTCTTATGAATTCGTTTATACAATGGACCAAGTTCATACAAAACCTACTCATGGAAGAGAGGAAAAAAACGCCACATTAAGGATGCATTTTGTCTTTGGAAGCAATGATTGATTTTTAAGTGTTACACTGTGTTAACCTTACCTTTTGTTTTTTCTTTTAATGGATAATCTGATTATTAGGTAATAATCAAGGTTATGATTGAAAGATGATTTTACCCTATGATACCATTCTCCCTTTTATATGAATTGATTAACTTTGGTTGGACAGAAATGTTAACGTTTACGATAAGCTTAAGATAATATGTTTGAGATGACTAATGTTAAATTAAATGAACACATGTAAATCAAATGTTTTATATTGATAGAATTGGATTATTGTTGCGAGTTAATAAACTATCATATAAACTAAGTTGTGAGGTGTAGACCAAACCAGAGTGTCAAAATTACGTTTTAGACCCTATGTCATTAATTGTCGCGCAGTAAGTGGATATTTTCTTGTGTGCTACTAGTGATCTTATAAACTGGATGAATTTTAGTTAATTAATACTATATGAAATAATTTGTTTAGGTTTAATCACAATGATTCTGTGTATTGTGAATTGGCTAAAAGCCGTATATATAGTTACAAGATATACTGACTATCCTAAAAAAAGGGAAGACCATATCAACAAAGAATTCTATTAGCCTAAGAAGACTAACTAGAATAGGAAACTAAATATATGTACATAGTTTCCGTAATACTCCCCCTCAAGTTGGAGCATGAAGATCTCGAATGCCCAACTTG
>BSSO01000984.1:0-26841 GCA_030267885.1 Mesembryanthemum crystallinum
AGGATGGGCAATGGTGGGTGGGGATGGTGAGGGATAAGGAGAGGGCAAGTTGGTCTTTTAACATACCCATTTAACGCCAATGTAACGGAAGTTAGGGGTTAGGGGTATAGTGTTCATTAACTTTGTTTTCAGGGGTGGTTGCCGCATGAAACTTGAAAAATGGGCACCCTGTGCAATTCGCCAAACCACAAGGGTACTGTGTGTAATATCCCTTATTTTTATTGAGTGAAAACATTTTTCTAACAGCCAAAAAAAGAAAAAAAAAAAAACGACAACAAAAAATTTGTAGCACCTCCATTGTTGCCTTCCACATAGATGTGCTTAAATGCCTCTTCAATAACTTCTTTCATGCCATCTCTCATGGATGTTGCTTCCATCGCAAGAACCATAGCCTTCTCTATTTTGTTGACCATGCTACAATCAATTTTTGAAAGACATTTCTAATCGTAAAATCTCGCAACCACTTGAGCTTTTTAAGTGAGTTGTTAAATTGATTTTTACAAAGTTGATGTTATGAGGCAATCACCAAGAAGTAACATCTCACATTTCTTACACCATTCGTGTTGATATTTTTCTCGAATTAAGACTTTTTTTCTCAAACATGTTCACGAGATGATCAAATTGTTTTAGTTAGCAAAGTGAAAAGGTTTTAAATGAAGTTGCATCCAAATTTTCTAATTGTTTTCTATAACCCTATACAAATCAAATGATACATGATACTTGCTTAATGTAGAGAGTAGTTCCCTTGTTTAGCATAACTTCATGGAACTTTTGTAAGAACTTGATTAGCTAATGAACCCTTTTATAAGGGAGCAAAAAGGTCAAAACTTACATCCCTTCAACTAACATCCCTCCAATGTACCACATGAGATATCCAATCAAACAAACCTTCCTTTACCGCCAAAACCGATCTCTATGCCTTCCCGCCACTCTCACACCCCAACACCCCATTTCCGGCACCGGCACCGGCACCGGCACCCTCAAATGGAACCTTCAGTTAAGGGAGCTCTCAAAACAAGATCAATATGCAAAAGCCCTCCAATTATACCTCGAAATGCTCCGATCCCACGATTCTCCGAACGCCTTCACTTTCCCCTTCATCCTCAAATCATGCGCCTCACTCTCTCTCCTCCCCACCGGCCAGCAGGTTCACGCCCATGTTATTCAAACTGGGTGTGGCTCAGATACCTACGTTAGGACGTCGATGATCTCCTTTTACTGTAAATGTTCTCAAGTTGACAATGCACGCCAGGTGTTCGACGAAAGTCCCCAACCAATTCAGCAGCAACCCACTGTCTGTTACAACGCTTTGCTTGCTGGGTACACGATGAAATCCCGGGTTAACGATGGGATCTCGTTGTTTAATACAATGAGGGTAGTGGGTGTTTCTTATGATGCTGTTACTATGCTTGGGTTGCTTCCTGTTTGTAGTGCCCCGTCGCACTTGAGCTTGGGGATGTCTTTACATGGTTGTAATGTTAGGTGTGGGCTGGTTAATGATGTGGCTGTTTTGAATTGTTTGCTGACCATGTACATTCGATGTGGGTCGCTTGATTCTGCTCGTGGATTGTTCAGTGAGATGCCGGAGAAGGGTTTGATCACTTGGAACGCGATGATAAGTGGGTATGCACAAAATGGGTTTACTGCCCATGTTTTGGATCTTTATCGTGAGATGGAAACTTCAGGGATTCGTCCAGATGCTGTAACATTGCTTGGGGTTTTATCCTCTTGTGCATACCTTGGTGCGCGTAGCGTTGGCTATGAGGTAGAAAAACAAGTAGAGAAGTTGGGTTATGGTTCTAATATCTTCTTGAAGAATGCAGTAATGAATATGCATGTGAAATGTGGGAATTTGGTGAAGGCTCGTGCTATTTTCGATGAGACACCTGATAAAGACTTAGTGTCATGGACAGCTATAATCGGTGGTTATGGTTTACATGGGCAAGGAGAGATTGCTGTGGAGTTGTTTGATGATATGATTAGGAGTGGGATTCAGCCTGATGGAGCAAATTTTGTTAGTGTTTTGACTGCTTGTAGTCATGCAGGGCTAACTGATAAAGGTTTGAGTTATTTTTACTCAATGAGTAGAGACTATGGTTTGCAGCCCGAGAGAGAGCACTATGCTTGTACAGTCGATCTTCTGGGCCGGGCTGGTCGCCTTAGGGAAGCTCACAAGCTCATCATGTCGATGCCTATGCAACCAGATGCAGCTGTCTGGGGGGCTCTTTTGGGTGCTTGTAAGATCCATAAAAACACTGAGCTGGCAGAGTCAGCTTTTCATAAAGCCGTTGAGATTGAACCCACAAATATTGGGTACTATGTCTTATTATCCAACATATACTTAGATGCTAGAAATTTAGAGGGCGTAAGGAAAGTTCGTGTGATGATGAGAGGGTTGAAGCTTAGAAAAACTCCGGGTTACAGTTATGTTGATTTTGATGGAAGGATTCATATGTTCTTGGCTGGGGATAAGTCTCATCCTCAAAGGAGTGAGATCTACAAAATGTTAGATAAATTAGAAGATTCAATAGAGAATCTTAATGGTTCTAGGAAGGGCAATCAAGAGGAGAGTGAGGCGGTTTCCAGTGGCTGTAGAGTGCATAGTGAAAGATTGGCAATCGCATTTGGACTCCTCAACACAATGCCTGGGACAGAGATTGTTGTGATAAAGAACCTTAGAGTATGTGATGATTGCCATTTGTTTATTAAGTCAATTAGCAAGATTGTGGACCGGAACTTTATTGTTAGAGATGCGACTCGTTTCCATCACTTTAAAAATGGATCATGTTCGTGCAGAGACTACTGGTAGAAATCTTGGTTTGAGTGATTGCTGCTTTTATCAGCATTTCTGCCAAGGAAATGAGGCCAGTATGATATAATGATATGCACAAAACAGATTGCCAAATCTATCCAGATTTGTCACCTTTTGTTCTGACAGTAAAGTGGGTGAACTCTTTCTCGTGTTATAGAAGTTCCTAAAGTCGTGTAGAACCTTCAGACTTGAGTGGAAGTGCTGGGTAACTAATCCTTGCCCTAGTTCAGGGGACGCGTTCATTTGATGTCAGATGAGCTTGCTTCCCCAGATGACAGGATCTGACCAGTTTCCAGATAACAGCAATAGCTGAGAACAATATAATGTGTTTATTGGCTGGAAGATTTGCTTAATTAAAGAGGGGACAAGGAGATATGAGGAAGAAGAAATGAAATAAAACAGCTGTTTGTATTGCAATGCAAGGCCAAAAAAAACTTATATCTTTGAGGTTATTGCAAAATACTTACAAACTCCAGTTGCCATTGCTGGGGGTTAAGTTTTCACAGCAATATCTTCTCAACAGTAACCTGAATGCCGTTCTAACTAGCTGATTACCATAACCTCAATTCATAGATTATGTAACCAAATTGTATCTTACTGAATACTTAAATAGAGTGCTTAAAGGAAATTTTATATATTGAAAGCAGGAAATTTGTCCTAATTGCATTGGACATTAGGCTACTGTTTTACCTGCTTATCAAAGCAGTGCTCTAACTTAAATATTGAAGCTTAACATTCTCCCCTGTATTTTCTACTCTACTTCTGTTGTCTTCCTCTCTGTGCTTGCAAAAGAAATTTGAATGTAAGGGAATTTGAACAAAAAGTTGCAGAAGGAGCAACGAAGACGAACTTGAACAAGTGTCTTACTTCTCAATGAACAGGTACAAGGCAGTAATCGACTTGTCAGTGCATTTCTGCCAGGCAAATGAGGCCAGTATGATATAGTGATATGCACAAAACACATTGCCAAATTTATCCACATTTGTGACCTCTTGTTCTGACTGTAGAGATATGAACTCTGCCTTGAGTTTTTAACAAGAAATTCCTGAAGGTGTGGTGAACCTTCAGACTAAAGTGGAATTGCTGGGTGACTGATGCTTACCCTATATCAGGGGACGCGTTCATTTGATGTTTCATGGGCATAGTTAAAACCTTTCTCAGATTTATATGTCAGATCACCTTGCTTTCCCCAGATGACAGAAGACTGACCAGTTTTTAGATAGCGGAGAACAAATATTGTAAATTGGCTGAAAGATTGTGCTCAGTCAAAGGGGACAAGGAGATCTGAAGAATGGAAGAATTGAAATAACACAACAGTTTGCATTGCAACGGAAGAGTTTGGTGATGTCATTTGAAGTTTTTTGCAAAATGCTTAGAAAGTACTGTTGCCTTGCTGGGAGTTTTTTCACAGCTGTATGCCGATCCAGCTAGCTAATTATCGTAACCCAAGTTCATTGCTCATATAACAATATTGTATGTCATTGATTCTTTAATAATGATTAAAGGCATTTTAATCTATAAAAAGCTGAAAATTTTCCTTATGGCATCCGACTTCAGGTTATAGTTTTGGTGTTTTACCTGCTTGAGAGTTGTGAAGAGCAGTACTCAACTGAAATTTCAGAAGTTCACATTCTCTCCTCTGCAATTCTACTCAATTTTCTTTTGTTTTCCCTTCTGTGCTTGCAAAAGACATAATTGAATGTAAAGAAGAACAAGCTGTTAGATACACAACAAAAAGTTGCAGAATGTTGGGATCAATGAAGACAAAGATTGAACTGTCTGAACGGGTACAAGGCAGCAATCGACTGTCACTGCCTTTTCCCCAACTGTTTACAAATGAATAACAAAAAAAATACTTAGTAATACTCAAAACTTTGCCAGAAATTGTAAAATATCTACAAGCATAGGATAAAAAGAATGAGAAATAGTATTAGATATAGGCATGCTTCTGTTTTATCAAGTAACTGTAGGAAAATTCAGTAAGGATGATCATAAGAAACCACTGTCTCATGATTTCATCTGCTTGACAAACCCATTAATAGGGACAACCGAATGAGTCCCAGACATGTCCAAATCTTCCAGAAAAGGAACCGTCTTCCACACTCTCAAAGCCATCCTTGGAGACTCGTTTTCTGCAAAAGTGAATTAGGAAACTTTCAGCAAATATACGCAATTCATGGGACAATCTGACGAATATAAGTACGACCTTCCAAACTTGTATCCTTCTCCGTGCAAATAGCGGCATAATGAGTACCAGCCAACTCCAGAAGGGTGAATTGCCACTTGCTCTTTGGAACGCCCATTGATTCAACATAAATTTCAGATCCCTGGTAAAGAATATCGTTATAAAATACTCCTTTCATTACAGAAAAAATTGTCACTTCCATTATTCAATGAGATTTTAGGGAAGACGAATAAAATTTTAGAAGTATCCTTAACAGATGGTTGACAAGTGGGGGTTACAAACTCCACAGAGTATAATGTGTGCAAAAGTAGTACTGAAGATGAGAAAACTCCAGATCAGATGAGAATGTAGCAAGAAGAGGGCATTAAAAAGTGCACTGCATACTGAAATTCAGGGAAAGCATCTTTAAAAAACGACAAAAATTTTAAGCTATAGTGCGACAGCACCATAAAGAGATGTCCATTCCTAAGCACTCCAGGAAATGGCTTCTGACTCCAGTTTCTTCTTTGCATCACACTCACAGTGACCAAACTATAATACAAAGTAAACTATAGTCATGGCTATTAGGTTGTTCCAACCACTTTCTGAACTCAATGTGTCATAAAGAAAATGTATCAACTCATAAGAACACTTGGCTTCTCAGACGAATAAGGTTGAATTTAAAATCCAAATGAATACCTTAGAGTCAGAAACACGTGGGACATCCAACTCATCGATGAAAGGTGCCTTGAAGTAGATCCTGAAGGTCTTAAATGGAGCAGCTGAAAAGCCCGTTCCCAATGCTTTTACATATGCTTCCTGAAAGAGGCATCTGAAGAGTCACAAGGTCTTCATTGGATGAGTTATAATGAACGAGGACTGTGTGATCACTCCCACTCAACACATCCATGGTCGACATCAACTATTTCAGTAAGTAACTATATTCTTTTAATCAAAGTTGCTTAAAAGAACTTTCATAAGAGGGGACAGATGGAGTAGCATATCCTTAAAGTCGAATAACACATATTTTGACCTATCTACATTCACTAAGAGAGTAGCATGACTTATTGTATACTTCTTTAAGCCAATGCAGACACAGAAAATTGTATAGATCCACCTTATTAAGATATGAAAGGGATCAGTTCTTAAGGAAAGGATACAGGCAATCATAAGAAATCTTTTCAGAACCCCACATGACTCTCAAAATTTAGGTATGATAAAGAGAATGACAACGACAAAAGAACGGGAAACAGAAAATCCATTTAAAACTCTTTATAGATGTTGAGCTAATGCAGAAGTGATCTTCTTGTATGAATCTCCTTACCTTTAGTGTCCATAATTTTATGAACTCCTGACGCTGTATTTCAGGGTCTAAAATATTAGCCAAGTGTTCAACTTCATGCGAGCAGAAGAAGCGACGAGCAAATGACATGACATTATGTTTCAATGTCCGTTTCTTTTCTTCCACATCAATTCCAATCTACATCGCAGAGATAACTGAATCAAATGGTAATCATCATCAAGGGCTGCGCCAACCATCATATAAACAAAGAAATAGGGAAGTAGAGGATAAGAGTATCACTGGAGAGTAGCTCGTAATGCCACACGCAACCAAGGAGGAAGTGTGTGATAAATTGAATTGCAATGGTGGGGAGCTCCAGTTACTAAGATGTTGCCAGTCAACCTAAAACTCGTACAATCAACCATAATGAACAAAAAGCAAAAGATTTAAATGGAGAAACAGAGGTATACAGTGAAAGAAAGGCTGCTGACACTAACCTCCGGTTTTCCATGTGAGTTTTTCTTAAATCTTATAGATTTAGGATCAACACAAGAATTTATCTGATCTAGCAAGAAATGAGTATTGCTCAGTATCTACATGTCATTGACATTATTTTTTCACATATTTATAGAATCACTTCTAGCATCTCATGTAATTATACAAAGAATTTGGTTTACATAATCATGCATGATTAAAAATTGACATTTTGGCAAAATCAAAAGAGCAGTGTTAGAATATAGAAAGAAAAGAGGTACAGAAACGTTTCATAAAACGTGGTTAACATTACAGCATCCGTTCAAACTTCAACATACATGCCAAAATGCCAAATGTAACTTTGCTCTTCACCCCACAAAGAAGTAAAAGTTCAATTGTAAATACTTACTAAGCACATAACAAGAGAAGTCAATGATACATTATACAGTATAAGTTTAATTAATCAATCACTATTTATGATGCATCCCAGCATTACATGCTCTGAAGATTGAAATTTTTAACCAAGCAACCATCGGAGATCACAAAAACCAAATACAGAGTTGAAAAGAGAAGTCAAATACAGTGGCCCCATTAAGGAATTAAGGTAGCATAGCATCCCAAATGGACATTCGTTAACAAGCTAAAAGATTATCGAATGACAAGAAACCCAAAAAGGCTAGTTCAAACTATTTGCATAAATTATGGCTATGTTTGGTTAAGGCCCAAGTAGCTTATAAGCTACTACCTTATTTTGAGAAGCTATCTAACATACATAGCTTCTCAAAATAAGCTGACAACATAAGAAAATAAGCTACTTGACATCAGCAAAAGAGCTTAATTTTATGCTACACCAAACACAAGCATATATCCTAACACAATTATCCAAATCAATTTCATAAACGAACCCGAAAACAAGGAGGGGAAAAGGAACTCACATCTAGCAATGGTAGTGCGAACCAATGCACGAGCTAAGAGGGCTCTCTTCCTTAGCTCATCTTCGCGAAAACTAAGCACATTTTGCTTCTCACAAGGAGAAAGGATATCCATATACTGGTCCAAAAGTGACGAACCCTTAACTTCATCCGGAATCATATACCATAAATGAGTTTCCCTAAAAAAAAAAAAAATATATATATATATATATATATAGCAATCCCAAAACATAAAATTTAACGTGGGCATGAAATTGCACAAATCCACCAACAAATATGACAAATGATGAAATTGAGAAAAAAGAGTAAGAGTAGAGGAGACATACATTGGGCGGGGAAGTGGCATAGCGCGCAGAGGAGGTTGAGAGGAGAGAGAAAATTGCCTGTTGAAGCAGCCATTGTTGAGAGCTTCCATGCGATTGATGGTCTTGATCCTGAACTGGGTTAAGAATTGAGAGCTAAAATCACAAATCCGCATATCTCGTGAAACCTGTGAATCTTTTCAGCAGTGGAAATTTCGTAAATGGGATTGACTTGATGACAAACCCTAGCTCTTAATTGCGAGCTGTAGGTTCTAGCATCGTTCAAGTGCCATGGAGGCGGGGTTGGAGGAGTGGTGTGAGCTAGGGCCTGGGGGAGGAGAGAGAAAGTACGAGGTAATGGCTGCAACTCCAGAAGCAGCACGGTGAGAGCTGAGAGAGATGGTGGTGTGAATATTGGGCGTTGGGGGTAATTTAGTCCTTACATGGTTTTATTTGGGTGGTATTTACTAAAAATGGGGTGGTATTAATTAAATATATTCCTTTATCAATAAAGGATAACCGTTGGTATTTTTTAGAAACAAGCGCAAGAGTCGAATCCATTATTTGAAGGTTATTTGTCAAAAAGCACATCGAGAAATGAAAATCGAAACCACCTATAATGATCAATTTTCAGTGCAAACCTATAATGATCAATTTAGATGCGGTCAATTGATGACCGATCACGAGTTACTCAAATTTTTGATTAAAGGTGAATCCAACATAACAAAATGTTTTTAAAAGGTGGTTTAGTGCATTCAGATGCACAAATCTTATTAGTTGCATCGCCATGCGGATGCGCGTGATAGACACATGTTATAACGCGTCGTCTATACACCCAATCCTCTTTGCGTCGAGTGACTTGAAAAGGAATTGGAGTTTAGTGGACAAGGAGATAGGGATGACATTGTCATTCGAAGTTGTGACGAAAACATAGGCGTGTTGACTACTCACATGCGATGCCGGTGGGTTTGAGCTCCAAAAGGCACAATCAACGAGTTTGTACCATGTCGTGATGTGCTTGAAGCCTTGAACACATGATGGGCATGGGCACGGCTCGTGACCCACAAGTTCATGTCATATGTAGGCGCCAAAATCCGTTCAGCTTCATGCTAGCAAGACCTGTGTCCATTCCTATATAAGCCCATAAACTATTAGCCATAGGAAATTTGTCTTGGAATGGTTACCACGTAATATATTGACTACAGGAAATGTGTCTTTTTGTTTCTCGGTAGGATATGATCCTTGGTCTTGGTGCTGAAAGGCATACATCCAACCTACTCAACTTGTATAACTTGATTGACTTGTCCTAATTTTCAATCCTTCGAGAATAGGCGGATTGAATGTTATGAATGAGCCTAAAAAGAGTAAGTTGCTTTAATTTTCCTTTTTTTTTTTTACATTATTGGATCATGTTTTATCATCTTTTCTTTATCCAGATCTCAATTAACTTCATTGAAGACGCAAATTATGCAAAAAGTTTTAAATATGAGTATCATTCAAACTTTATATAACATCCCAAGTATAAAGGTTAATACCATCCAGGATCGGATGTAATACAAAGATGCAAGGCCTTGTACTTGTAAGGATGGAATTGTTACTGTTGGCAACAGCATTTGGGGTTAAGAAGAAGATAATAAAAACAAATTCAGATCAGGTTGAAAATACCAACACCCATAAACATACAAACATACCATTTTAAATCATCCCCAAAAAAATTTAGAAACAAGAAGAAATCTCATGCATTTTTCCAAGAGGAAAGGCAACAATCTCATTAAGTACAGATGATCCACTGCCCCCAACATGAAGTTGAAGAAAGAGTAGCATGATTCATCTCCAAGCTTCAATTCTCTCAGGTGTCCTCAGGTTCACATTGCTAACGAGGCTCGTTCCCTTAGCTCTCGAGACCTGACTCACAATTTTTTCCTTCATCTTTCTTGGAGCTTTTCCAGTTCCAGAAACCTTAGGCCCTTTCGATAATTTACAATTGCTAGTTTTGCTGTCTTTGTAACCAATTTGAGCTGATGATTCATTGTCTTGGTGATTGCTAACTGAAGAAAGTTGTTGCTCATCTTCACCACCAGGGTCAATGTTCTCATCAATCGATAAGTCATCTTGTTCTGCCGCAGGGTTTTTAACGGCTTTAGGATGTTTGTCTTGTTCATGATCATCTCGGTCCTCATTGCTCTCTTCGTGGATAGTTTGCAACGGGGCTTGATGGCTGCTATTTCCACTTGAAGGATCTCTACTAGACGAATCAAGAGCTGAATCTAGTATTGAATCCTCTCTTTCTTTCAGGGTCTTTTCAATGAGTGTCTTCAGGAAATTCATCACCTGAACTGCATGCATCAATGCAGTCAGAGGATCTGCCATCTGCATTTAAAACAAGACCATTAAGTGCCTTATACTTGCCAAAAGAAGGCAAAAAACATACATAGCCTTTGTATAATACGAAAAACAGAACATGTTTTTGGAGCGCATATAGTCACAAATCACAATCACACCAAACCTTATGAACACCAACTTGATCAAAGGACTAAGCTATGACGATATCTCAATACTTGGTAGTATTTGCCAATATCGACATTCAAGTATAATAATAGCGAGAAAAAAGCATTTTACTTACATGGGTCATATTGGGAGCAAACACCATAGCAACATTTCGTGCATTCATCTTGTTTAATTGTTCACACTGAGCAACATCAGCCATGAGGTTTATAGCCCAATCTAGAAGAGCAGCTTCTGTTGGAGGAAGAAGCCTTGCAAGCCGAGCACATTCCTCTTCCGTCTGGGATTGCATGACTTGCTCAGCGGAGAGACAGTCTAAAACACCGGTGGGTAGCTCTCTGAACCATGCCTATAAAAGTCCATACAAACTGTGATTCATTATGTTGGATTTTGGACCCTGGTAGATAGATTGTACTAGGTAGACTTACTATATAAGAAGTTTTTTATTTCAGTTCTAATGTAACATGACAAGGAAACAACCAAAAGAGAAGCCTAGTGTGATTGTGGTCGTAGGCAAATTGCTGAACCATGTAACAAAATTTGTGCCCTTTTCTGTTTCTTGGACTACTGTCCATCTTGTTTGCGATTCTAATCCTAGCACACTACTCATGCTGCTATCTTTCAAGTAATGAAATGGGAACAAAAACAATGCTTAATCTAGCAAAATGATTTTAATACCAATACCTTTGTTAGAATATTAGATGAGTAGTGTTTCTTGGACTACTTTCCATATTGCTAGCTAGGCTTCAATTATACAAGGATTCTTTTAGACTTTTTGCTCTCACATAACATGACAAAACACTAAAATAGGGTATTCTCTAGAATGTCATTTTTGTTGATGTTATTGTTGATTTTTATTGATTCTACTGATTCTTGTTATTTTTGTTGATTTTCACTATTATAAACAAAAATCAACATGAGGAGAACATAACCTAAATAAACAGCAGCCTAGTGTGTGAATGTGGTTGCACGCAAAGTGCTTAACCACGCAACAGAATTTCTGCCTTTTTTTTGTTTCTTCCTCTAATTTCCGGTTTGGTTTGTGAATCTAATCCTAACACACTACTCATGTAGCTATCTCTCAAATAATGAAAGGGGGAACATAATAAAAGGGTTGTTCTAGTCTTCCAGACAGATGTTTCATATAGTAATGATACCTTTATTAGACCCGCCAAGCAATGAATATCAACATCGTCAGGAACTAGTCCTCGGTTCAATTGATCCCTCACATACTCCTCTTGCCCATTATCAGCATTGATTCTGAAAATCCCTTCTACCTGCAAGTTTATGAGTTGATTAATTTGGAATGATATGTAAAAGGAAAATGTCGAAAGTAATCAGAAAACAGCAGGAAAGTAACGGAGAAAAGTGTTTACTTGAAGACCCCCTAATGCATATAATCGATGTTGCATTAGTAGGAGTATTGTAGGAACACTGTTTCCTCTCTTGTCGAAGGAAAGCTGCATAGAATTGGTCGAAACCCCAAACACTGTCGTACTATTGTCAAAGAACAAAAAAAAATCCAGATCAGTACTGCAGTTTAGACACAATAAAGTCATAACAGAAGTAAAAGTCACAAGTTGTTTTCTGACAGTTCAGCCATTCAGTTAAGGATGTATAACACACAAAAAATATGGTAACTATTATGGTGATAAAGACTTCATTAGTATCCTATCAGAAGAACAAAATCACTACTGCACTGTTTGGTTTTACAGAGAAATTATGCATAGTCCCATGGTTCCTTATATGGAGCCTGTCCTAGAAGGCGACTCTATGAAATATGAAGAACCATTATTAGCCTTGTGATCTTCTGTAATTTGGCTTTTATTTCATCTATACCATCCAAAAAAAATGACAAGTCACTCGGAAAAATGTTTTTGATGCGAAAAATTGAAAACGATTGGAAATTTTAGTAACATGATTTTATTTTTTTAAACCCCCAGAAAAAGAAGAACAGGTGTTGCCTAATATGAAAAGTTGCACCAAAACAATAAAAAAAATTCACACCTAACCATTCAAAATGTCACACCAACACAATTCAAAAATCATTCTAACCTAACTTTTTGCCTGAAAAGAAAAGTTGCAAATACTACTTAATAATTCTACCTGAAGTTACAATGATGAACCTGCAACTGTCATCACTTGCAGAATGAGCAAGAACAAATTTTTGCCTCATGGGCATATACAGCTGAGTCATGTAGGAACAAACACAATGTTTCTCACTGATTCAAATTCTATTCCAAGCACTTGAAGATAAATGCATATTTTAAAAGATCAATCTCATGATTAGAAAAACAAAATTACTTAGAACTAGAAAGCAACCAAGTTATAGATTCAGATATGAACAGTAAAGTTCTAGTATATACTATTTGAAGACTTCAACAAAAAGTAAAGTAAAAAACTGTAAA
Source organism: Mesembryanthemum crystallinum (assembly GCA_030267885.1). Classification (NCBI taxonomy): domain Eukaryota; kingdom Viridiplantae; phylum Streptophyta; class Magnoliopsida; order Caryophyllales; family Aizoaceae; genus Mesembryanthemum; species Mesembryanthemum crystallinum. The sequence goes on from BSSO01000984.1 coordinate 12,880, forward strand.
TAACAAGCATAAACAATTATTTGCTAATATACTGTTATTTATTCTAATCATTCAAGAGAAAATTATTGTATAGTTTATTAATCTCATCCTCATAACTCAAATTCAAAATGAGAAAGAAGAGGCAATAACAATAAAAAAATGGCAGAATAAAGTGCATAGAAAATCTAGCCCTTTTACTTTTTCTCCAAATTTGAATCTTGAACCCAAAAAAAAGGTCAATCAGGGAACAAAGGGCCCATTTGGTGATTCTTTTATGAAATCAAACTATGAAGTATACTTACCAACACCAATGCAATTTCAAATAACAAAACCAGGATCACATCACACAATACCCAAGTTGGTGCTTTCAAATAAAAACAGTAACAAGTAACAACTCTAAATTAACAAACAATCAGAGTTAAATCCCACTGTTAATAAGACTATATGAGATAGTAATTAACAACAACAACAACAAGTTAATCTTTTTATTAATAGGACTACACAAGGTCGACGAGCAATGAAACAATACTAATAATATCATACCCGATCAATAACAAGTGTTAAATGGTAAAGAGTTTGTAGCCTACTAAGTAAGGTCTCGTGTTAGTGTTTAATAAACAAGAATTAGAGATACTTTTCTCTGTCGAACATCTGACCGGCCTCAAACAGAATTAGCCTGGTACTCTACAAGCAATAAAACCTAACTCAATAATACCCGACCAATAAATAACATATGTTAAATGACAACGAATCTGCAGTCTACTAAGCAAGGTCTCATGTTCAAGCTTCTCAATCGAAAAACACCATAATTCGACCCGGCTATCAAACTGGGATAGGAATAGTCATAGACGGTAAAACAACGATATTAAACAGGATTAGTCGTAGACGATAAAACAACAGTACCAAAATGATAATGAGAAGAGAACTGACCTAGCACTAGGAGCTCTCCTAGGAACTTCAGGCTCAAACTCAACAGGAAGACCAAGGAAGCCATTAAACCTATCAAAGGTAACATGAGCAACATGTCTCACATTTGAAGGCCACCCAATCTCCATATTCCCAACAACAGAGCAAGAAGCAGAAGTTGTACTTGAAACTGATAATCTCCCTTTACTAATGTCACAAGAAGAACACCCAAAAACAGATCTTCTAAAAGCAGTCAAAAACAACCCCACAATATTCAACTGATCCCCTACTTCTTCTTCTTCTTCTATCCCTTGTCTTCTCCTCTTTCTCTCTCCTCCTTCAACAACCACTTCCTCCTCTGTTTGTGTATTGGTATCTAAAGAAGGAGTGAGATGATGGGTATGCTGGTATAACCCATCATTTCTTGTGGGGCTTATTTGTATTGAGCTTGCACTTGAAGATTGTATAATTTCTGTCATTTTATTTTTTTCTCAACCAAAAATACCCACAAAAATTAAATTATAGGGGTTTAGGAGTAAATTGAGTAACTGGGAAGAAAGAAAGAAATGATTTTTAGTGGTAATGCCCAATGAGTGTGAGGAAATTTTGATTATGGGTGTGATTTGTGTGTGAAATTAAAAATTAAAAAAACAGAGGATGTGGAGTTGGATTGAAGAAAGGGCAATGGTTATGGAAGGTGAAATGTAGGCATCATCACTGATTTTTTTGGGTTGTTTTTGTGTTTCTACCCTTCTTTTTTCCTTTTTTTTTTTTTTTCCTCTCTATCAAGTGCTTTGGGTTTGCTTTGGAATTTGAGGGTTGAAGAAGCAAAGAAGAGAGAGAAAGAGAGAGGGATGAGGTAAAGTAGCAGAGAAATGGGAGAATGTAGGAATGTACAAGAAACAGGGGAGATATGATTAGTAGGATTCTTGGAAGTCTTGATTGAATCAATAAAGTGGATTTAGTGGCTTCATTTTTTACTCTATTTTCCTTTCTAAGGCGACATCAAGGGGGAATAAAAAGAAAGAAAATTGGTACCCCTTATAGAAGGGGGGAAAAAAAATGAAAATTTGGGTGTAGCATGGATCAATCTATCACAAATTCTTGGGTATAATGGTCTAACTATTAAACAGCCCATTTCTTAATGTATGTTTTTTTTTTTTTTGTAATTTATGGATTATTTTTTTGCAAGTTATGATGATTTTTATAACTTAACGTAGTTTAATAATATTAACCTAAACCGTAAAAAGTCACCCTTAAATTGTTAAAAATAACTTCTAAATTAAAAATAAGTAGCACTTGGGTTGGATCATCTAAGGCTATGTTTGGCAAAATTAACTGTGAGTTGTAGCTGTAGCTGTGGCTGTAACTGTAGTTGTAGCTGTTGCTTTAAATCTTGTTTGGTAGTTGAGAAAAAAAAGAACAAGGTACAAGCTTCAAATTGTAACTTTTACTCAAAATCTAGCTGTCAAGTGAAAGCTATCATGGGTAACTTTCAAAATCAGCTGTATCTATAACTTTGTTTCATCTTGTTTGGTAGTTGATAGAAAAAAGAACAAATTACAAATTTCAAGCTGTAACTTTTGCTCAAAAACTGCCAAAATCTAACTTTTGGTGCCAAACATAGCCTAATTATTAGACGGTTACACAAGAGTGTCGCACGATTTTTATTCACTATACTAAATGACCAATTCAAGATTTGTTTAGTGTCACATACTATGAAGCCTTAGGTTCATTTTTATTGTAATTAATTACTTGCTTATTGTCATATGCCAATTCACTTAATGCAACAAACTTTTTTCCTTTTATGGGTGTTGATTTCACATTAATGATTTAATGTGAAATCAATAATTAAATTAGACCTTTCTGCTATATCAAGGCTAGTACATTGAATTATGATAGGAGTAGTATATACTCCTATGAAGTATAACTTTATTTTTTTGGTGTGAAAATACAAGTAATTTGGAAAAAAAAATTATAAGTACAACATTAATATGTAAATATGAAAACACTAAATAAAATTGACTTTTATTAGAACTCGGATTTCTTTTCTAATTCAATTGCCCAAGTTTTTTCCCCTAGAAACACAACATAACTAAATTGAACTAAATGAATAGTAGTAATATGTATGAGAAAAAAGTAAGTTGTTAGACTGAACTAAATGCATAATTGAAAGTTGAAACAACGAATGGAACACACCTTATCTCGATTTAACCAGGTCTACCCCTCCCTTTTGTAAGAAAAAAATAATAATAATAAAATTAAGAATCACAAAAATTTTATTTTATAAAGAAAAACTATTGCTAACTTGTTACTAATATAGTTTCTTGTTAGTGCTATTAAAAGAACAAGTTGGGTATAACGTTTAGGATTTTTAGTCTTTCCTCCCCACTTTCTCATTCAACATGAGTTTATAAGAAACCAAATCTGGATAATAAATTGAAACTTCAATTAAAATTTCAAGTTTTAATCTCATTTTTAGTGGTCGTTTGGTTGACACTCGAAAAACACAAAAGTGCAACTTCTTGGAAAGTAAGATTTTTTGAGTAGTTTGGTTAACGGTAAATGGAGGAAGTTGGACTTCCCATGAAATTCTACTTCCCACAATATGGGGGGAAGTTGCTTACCTAGGGGGACCTAGGCAAGAAGTTCCACTTCACATGTTCAAACAAACAAACATTTTTTACTTCCCATGAACCTATAATTCCAGTGAAATACAACTTTGCGGGAACTTCTTGCAAAAAGTTTCACTTTCCATGTTCAAGTTTTTTAGAAACTTGTCGGATATGGAGATAGATATGGGAGAGGCAAAGGAGAGTAAAAATGTAAAAGGAAGAAACTCAAATTCTGAAAATCATGCCAAGCAAACAATTGGGAAATACCTTTGCTTGCCACATACTTTTATAAGTTACTGTTGCAAAATGATCATTGAATTAACCTGATACTCCACTATGCATCTTGGTAATTGTTAGTATATCAATGTTACTATTAACCTAGAAATCAGAATCTTATAGTAGTATACATATTGCTTTAATGCGACACATAACAATTGCGGAAATCCCTATAAAGTCTATGAGAATAATAGGGACATCGTAATGGCAAATGAAGATCTCAATAATGAAACCAAAATTGAGTTCTCTTTTAAGGCCTTATTTCAATAATTAAAGAATTTTTATTATTAATTACCAACATGTGAAGCATTTCTATTATCATCTTTGCAACAGTAGACTCTTATAGATACACAAAGAAAAAAAAATCACAAGTTAAATAGATAATTAAAACACTTGTCATCTAGAATTTTAAACCCCTCGCTCCTAAGTGACTTAGTACTAGTTTTCAGATATGTAGCCTAAACAACGCCAATAAGACATGATAAACGACAATCTTCTTGCTATTTTATTGCATTGTTGACACCACCCTACATTGATTATAAGTTTATAACTCATAATGGAGATGCAAGAAAACTTCTTATTTTGAAGTCTTTTATGTATTCATTGCCCATTTTGTTCAATTTCAGAAATTTGACAATATTTCTATCGAGAAATAAACAAGTAAATTAGTAAATGAAATACTTGCCAATGTGATTATCTGGAGTAATAAAGTTTTACAATAGATATTACATAGTCCATATGTTATAATCTTTTCAACATATAGCTTGTGCCTCACCTACATATTATTTTGTATGGGAATAAAGTCTTTTTCAATAGGTAGGTATTCTTGCACCAGATAATGACCATCTTCCTTTTGAGAAAATTACTACTTAGCTTGGTCACACAAATAAAGACCACTCTTGATCTTTAGATTATTTTTCCTTATCCTTTAGTTAGAATGTTATAATCACCTTACAGTTTACTCTCTTCTTCTCTTTTTCAACATGTTTATTTTTACTACTCTAAACATTCTGCATCAACATCAAATTTGACCCAAAGTTTACATCATTCTTCTTCTTCTTCCTTTTTTTTTTTTTTTTTAATTATTTGTAGCCTGTTTTGACTTGTGATCATTGTACAAGAAGACTTTCGAGCTTACTTATTGTTTGATCAATTAAGTAAGAACAATGGACTTGATCCTGTTGGCTGTTTCTGATTGTCAAAGCCTGAAGTGGTAGAAATGATTTAGAGCAATTTTTCTTCCAAATTCTAAAGAGATTTAACAGTGTTTATGTGGAGTTTTAATCTCTAACTCTATTTTGTTTTCTTAAAAATTCACGTAGACTGATGGAGGAGGAATTAAAGAAGTTAGTAGGGGAGCAAGAGGAGTGATCCAATTTGACGAAATTGTCCTCATGCATCTATACACAATCGCTTGACAATGGATTAGGATATTGGAGCAAATTCGTCATAATTAAGGGAAAGGTAAAATTGAGTAATTTAAACGGCTCATATATCAAGGATATCATCGTCTTACCTTGATATTTGGTTGAAATTGCAAAAATGTGGCTGTAAAGGGCGCAAATGACTTGAATAAGGTTTTCTTTTTACAGCAATTGAAAATTTTCCAAAAAAAAGAAAAAATAAAAAATTATCTTAACTCTCAAGTAGGAAGGGGGCAAAAGGAACCAGTAAGTAGTGAAGGACAAAAAAAACAGTTGGAGAGTAGTTAACCAAAATATATACTACTAGTGTTGCTGTACATTTGTAAAACCTAATTATCTGCCAGCAATTTTTTGCTTTATTATCTTTAAGTAAAAAATAACTTAAATATAAACCAAAAGACATGCTTTTAGGAGATTGTCTACAATCACCCCATGTGAGCAAGCCAGTTTCTTCCAAACAAACATATTATAGTGATCTCTCTTCTATAGTATATAATCTCCATCGATCCTAGTAATTGTTTTCTGTAGAATTCTTTGGTATATGTATATATATGTTTGGGGTTAGCCCACCAAATCTCCATGACTTTTTCTTGGCTGTCCTTAAGTTGCATATCCTCCATAGCCGAAATTATGTGATGACTTCTAAATTTATATCATGCAACAATTTTAGTGTAATATGATTTTGTTATCTTAATCTCAAATGATCTTATTTTAGTAACTTAATCATGTGAAACTTCCTACGAAACAAAAAGATTTCAACCACTTTTCTTTTGAGGGTCATTTTAGAGTATGGACTCGTTAGTTCATGATATATTCTTGCATTCATATCGTGTGATGCTATGTCATTTACCTTTTATAATGGTTCTAGATTTTGTAAATATCAATGTAATCACGGCTCCCAAACTGACCGGGCAATACATTCACAAACTCATTGGAGTTAACCTCATGTAAATACTACTCTATGTCGTACAACTTCAAATGTATAACATCCAGCCCATACTTTTTTTGCTGCTTTGATGGACTAAACATCCATCACAATATAACACACAAGTCATACTTTAAGACTTACCTAATTTATACTCTCTCCGTTCAGAATTGATCATCTCAAATGAGAAGTCAAAAGTCATTTGCAGTTACACCCTACAAATAAGTACAAAAAGCGGGGATATATCTATATCTCCCAAAGTAAAGGGAGGAGAAAGCTCAACGGATAATTGTAAATCCAACAAAGAAAGCAAGAATGGTGCAACAACAACATTAGTATAGGATTAGAGGCTTTACATTTACATAACTAAGAACAAAGCACAAAAATCTACAAGTTTTGTCGGTTCTTGTTCTAGTGCTCCGATAACAGGGAAAGTTGTTTGTTGTTGATGTTGATGTGGGACATTACATACATTAGCAAAGAGAAAAAGGGAGAGAGACAAAACCATCAAAAGATTTCTCTTTTTCTTTCTTGGTGGGCTAATGCCAATTGCCAATGGGGGGGCAAAACACTAGTGTTTCAAAATTCATTCTCAAATTGGCGGCCAAAAGAATAGTTAACGTTATACTACAACCTTTTTCATAACGGATATACAAATGCTGGAAGATATATAGTATACATTTATGGATACTGCTCTTTTTTTTTTTTTCAAAAGTGGATACTACTATTTAGTGTTGGTCATGGGTTGAGTAGTGCTAGTCTGTGGCCACACGACTTGGTATGAACGGCACGAGTCCCTGCTGTAGGCACGGCTCGGTATGTGACACAATGTGATGGGCTATGCAGGACCACAATTTTAGAAAATTAACTGCCTCGGCACAAACAGGCATATGACACGACAAGAAAATAGAAAATAAATTTGAAAAATTTTACTTGGCCACGAAAAGAAAGTTGTGGACCGCGCCTATGATGCCATGGGGTAGAGACGGTAGTACGACACAGCAAGAGGCCCACTGACTAGGCCATAGACTAGATCATGCCTTAAAACTCCAAGCATGTTAGCACAGCACATGAACCGGCCAACATGACCACTTGGCCAGGGCCACCCTTACTGCTACTTTTTGTTTTTTTTTCTTATCACAAACCCTTACTACTTGTATAAGCTGCGTATAACCTCTTATAAACAATTGAGCGAAGAATCTACTGTCTACCACAATGATTGCCAATAACTAAAACTTAGAAAACTTAATTACATTTTGAGTTAAGAGGGTTTTAGGGAGTGTTTCTTCTAACATCACAGTAGGAACTGAAGTTTGCTAGAGGTTGATAAAAGCGTTCGCTAGAGGTTTATCGGGGGTTGCTCGAATTCACATTATCCAAGTTATACTCCACCATACATTTAGCAACATTACTCCCCTTCGTTTAGCTCTCAACTACCCTGAATTTGTTTCTCCAATAGCAAAGTTGAAGCAACCAGTACTTGATATTGCACTAAAAGCAGAATACTAAGAAAAGCACAACATTTTAATACAGAAATGAGGGTTGGAAATCCAAGCTGCTCCGAATGTCATAGCAGAACAACGAAAACGCTCCAGAATGAGCAACCCAGTAAAGATGAAAGTAAAAACATGATTAACATACAACTTGATAACATCTTCCTCCCTTACCACCAGCCATAATCTTCAAACCACCCTCCAAAGCAAATCTGATATGACCTCGCAAACCTGATGGTTCTGCATCTAGCATTATTTACATAGGCATACACTAATTTTGTTTAACTGGTTCGAGAGCCTCAACTGTGACCACGCTGTTTCCTCTAATAACCTACAAGAGATAACATTACGAGTCAGTCAGAGTTCCATGATGATTTAAATAGTGGTAAGTGTGCTCAACATTATCAGCCAGTCAGAGTTCCCATGATAAACTATAGTCACAACTAATAAAGTATGCTCGACATAAAATTGTAGGGCCAGAGATGATAACTCACCACCATGCCTATATCAGTTTTCTCATTGCCATTTACTTCCAGAGTGTTGTCAATCACCAGATTCATAAACTGGTCGAATCCACGAAGTGTGCCAATCACCATGCGATTAGCATTCAGCTTGACTACAAGATATGAACAAGTTTGCATTTAGTATTCTCAACTCTTAATGGCAAATATAGTTAGAGCTATATGGAATGCAAAAAGTTTTTAAGCCACATAACCAACAAGTTATCCATTGCGAACATAACACACAGCACAAAAATCTTATCTACAAAACTCAGTTACCACTTAGGAGGAGCTTCATAAGCAGAATAACTAAGGAAGCATAATATAAGACTACAATTTTGAGGGAGACATATTTACTTGATTATTAAATTTTGAAAGACAATGAGGGAGTTTTGGTGTGGTAGTAGGAGCAGAGGTGGTGGTGATGGTTAGGGTTTGATGAAGGTGAAAATGGAAGAGAGTGAGTGGAAACACATGACTCTAAGACGGTTCGATTAACTAACTCCCTAAATAAGGGAACAATTGATTACCACCCCTATACTTTAAGGTTCTACCCCAATGCAAAGGATTATTTCCTTTACTACACTCATTCAACCTAATATCATTACCATCAAACATCGACCTTACCAGAAGGATACAAGGAAGTTGATACAACTTAAAAAAAAAAAAAAAAACAATAGAAAAACAAGCAATAAAAGCAAAGCCTTTGAATGTATTGTGCGTAAGCTACTAGCTAGATAGAAAGCGCATGGCTCATTCAAGGGTCCCCCCACAACTAGTTCTGTACTATGGCAATGTCAATCAAATCCACGTACCTCCAATAACACAAGGGATTAGTTCCAACAACATAAAAAGAAAATCACAGGTTCAATGTCACAAACTATTTCAGTACAGCAATTACTTACTGCGTGAAAATACAGACGACGTATTATTAACCACTTGCTAGATGAGGGTTTTTAGGTTATCAACCTTGTTGACTTCAAAAAAAATTTCTTTTTTTTTTGGGGGGGGGGGTGATGGGAGGTTAACTTTGAACAAAGCCAAAAGAAAAAGTATCACCCTCCGCGGACCATTTTTAAAGCTAGAGTATCTACAAAGAGAAACAGATTTGCAGAATTTCAGCCACCAGCCTGTTCAGGAAGAAACATTTGTAGGACCTAAGAAAGAGTACAATTTTGCCATAAAATTTTATATGTTTATGGTAGTATGGTACTTTTCATGAGTTTTGTCATGAAAGTGGAGGGAATATACAAGTTAGTTTGTCTATGTATGAGCAAGGATTTGAACGAAAGTTCTAGAGATAAAGCACTTCAAAAAGTCGCAGGCTTTTGACTCAGCTTGGAGTCTCAAGTTCACTGTTAAATTTCTAGAGAAAGCATTTCAAAAGGACAAAGGAGGAAGATGAACTAATGTATCAAGACAGACCCTTCAAATCATATTCAGAGAGAAGCTAACAGAAACATTTTCTGCTCCCAGATGTATTCAGCCAGGTTTCTAGCCCCATATCTACAATCCATAGAATAGTCAATCCATACAGACCCAGGTATCTAGTCACATACTAAAAAAATTTGGTACATACTACGAATTCCCATCAGCGCACAAGATCACAGTCACTAAGAACAACATATTAAGAAACATTAATGACAGGGTTTCAAAATCCTTTTCTTACTTCTATGTTATGAATTTCATGGTCAGAAAAGGATTCACATAGCAATAGTTAGTATTTTGGTCAACCTCGAAAAGATAACATAGCATCATTCGACACCAAAAAATACCATATGAATCTTATATATGAAGATAAGTATATGACTTAAAACTTATTTCTCGACTATTTAGTTTGTATAGTCACATCCTGCATTATTCAGGAAGGTGTACTCTACAACCAAGACCCATCACCCTCCCCACTTCTTAATATCCACTACTCGCCTGAACAGGCTGAATCAGGGTCATACTTATACAAGCCTTGCATTGTGCTAATGAGAGTCATAAATCATTCTGTGTATACCTATCATCCACCAATAACATGGAAACACCACCACCACCCCCCCCCCCCAACCCCAAAAAAAAAATGCTTTACTGATGTGGTAGGAGTCAAAGCGGGAAGGGCCAAGTTAAATGTCTGCGTGACTAATGGGTATGGGCGAGTTAATTACCTCCCAAAGATAACTATGCCAATAGCTACAAACTTCCATGCAAGATACAATTTGCATACTTTCAGAGTTAGAAATTCAAAATGCTCATGAAGAGAGCTACTCTAAATCAAAAGATTAAAGAAAACATATCATCAGAATATTCTGCTAAATCCTTCACATAAATTTTGCTAATGATTTTCAAAACATAGTTTTCCTTCAAGATATTTGTATGGTTGAACTTTTTTGCATTCTTTTAGCATAATGTATCAATGTGAACAACCCAAAAATCATAAGCCACTGCCCTCTCCCATTTCTTTCAGAAACCTTCCAATCTCCAAAACTCAACTAAAAAAATGCTCTCTAAACTCTTAAGCTCTCCAAATTACGAAAAGCAAACCCATAACATTTCTTCAGTACAAGTACAACCACAAGAACAGTACCACCTTTATTTGCCTACAAAAGTCCCAATAGTGATATTGCAATTGCAAGTGCACCTATCCCAGCTCACCGTGTTAAAATTTAACATTATCAAAGTGATAACATCAGGTAAAGCTACACCTATGATCTATCCAAGATCCAAGATCTGGATTTTGGATCCTATATATAGCTACTAATGTTACTGATTGGCTAGAGTCATATGGATAGAACTAAAATTTCCAGAAATTTGCAACACTTAAAATTGACAAATTAGAAATTATAATGTCCCTTGTTAGGTAAGAACCACACAGGGTATATTGTTTTTACAACATGTTTCTTCTGCCTGAACAACATGCATTCTGGATGCTTCCTAACTAATGACAAAATCTGACAATTACTATATCCTAATTGAGTTGAGTTCAACTCAAGTAAGAGTCCCCGGCTATAGTAAACTTTGGACAGAGGCAAACTTGAGTAACTCGCGAGTTATCTTGGCTCACCTAGCAAACCCTATCCTCAACACAGGTCGCTAAAAAATGAAGTAGACTCTAGTAAATGACAAGACATGTTTCTTCTTTTTTACAAGTACCTTCACCTACCTAGGGCAGCAAAAGCCTTAAATCTTAAAGCTAACAAACTGTAGAAACTAAGGGATCGTTTGGTTTGACAATCAGATTAAGAAACAGAATGGTATTCAATAAGGGGTGGTAATGAATTTTATTTTAATTGATTCCATTACAAATTAACATCTGTTCGGTTTGCTTATCACTGGCAATAGTGGCAAATACTTGGAGAAAGAACCCCGCAATATTAACGCCAAGTGACCACACTTTCTCTCTCCTCTCACTCTCCTGCCCCTCACTCTCCCTTCTCTACCCTGCCTCTTAAGTCTCAGCCCCTCACACCATCACCATGGAAATTGCACAAAAATAGTAGTAAATAGCAACAAATCTTAAGATTGTTGTCCAATAGAGCGAGCTTCCAATATGCATATCCGGCCATGGATTACTAGATCAGGAACAATCATTTGGTGGTCTCACCATGAAAGTATGGCCAATGCCATTGCCGGCAAACAAACTGACAATACCATGGCCTATTCTTTTTTGCTCCACCTTATTCTGTCTTATTTCAGGATAAACATTACCCTTACCCTCCCTCCTCAAGTGATTCTATTCCATCTGCATTTCAAATTCTTGAATCAAACGCCCCTTAAATCCATTCCCTTCCCCCATTGTTAACGATAATGACAACTTTTTTCCTCAAACCCTTTTCACAATACAGACGAAAATTCATGCCCAGTAGAAACCTAAAGCTCAAATCACTGCAAAAATTTAATAAATAAAGATAACCGCACAAATTAAAGGGAAGAAAATCAAGCAAACAGTAGTAAGAAGAAGTAAAAACAGGAAGAGAACTTACTTTGAAGCTTCTTGTCCATGTACCTGCAAAAACCCCAAAACAAACCACCAAAATCAGATAAATTGAGATTCAAATTTAAGGGAAAGAAAAAAAAAAGGAGAAATGATGTGAATCGTAAGAAGATAACAAACGAATTACTTACTTCTTGAGATCTGGAGGCTGGCCCGATCTGCTCATCGTTGAACCCTAGAGAGAGAAAGAGAAAGAGGTAGAGAGAGAAAGTGAGGGTTTTGTTTCACCGGCGGGAATTAGAGGTAAGGTTGAAGACGGGAGGAAGTGTTGAGTTAGTACAACTAAAACCCAAAAAAGAGGAGAAGTTTTATGTGGTTGGGTTGGATTGGGCTGGGGTGACATTTCTTTACAGTTGGGCTGACTTTTTGAGATCCATTCAGGCCTTCTCATTGTCATGGGCTGGCTACTTTTACCTTGGAAGTTTTTGAGTTGATTGGCCTGGGTGATAAATTGGTGGGGGGGGGGCTAAATTCTTATTGTATGTTTTTTTTTTTTACATTTTGGGCAATGTTAATGTTGATGTAGGATGGTTCAAAAAGGAAAATGTTAACGTTATTATGGGACGGACGGTGTGACTTCCAACTCCTAAGTCTCTATTCATTTCATAACTTCCTATTTGCAATCAGTTAAGTTTAGGATATGTTCTCTTGATCTCTTCAACTTAAAAAAAAAAACGGAGCTGAACTTGTTCAAACTCAAATGAACGGAACTGATTCAAATTAGACTGAACTGAACGGAACTAATTCAAACTAAACTGAAACTAAATAGAACTTACTCAAATTGAACTGAACTGAATAGAACATAAATAAATTGATTTCAAAGATATATAAGGTGAAGAGAACAAGCCTTTAGTTTTGCAAATTACATGAACAATTTGTTCCGCCAACTTAAAACTTACTCGTAATATATATGTTTTGTTCAAAAAGGTTTGAATCTAAAATTTGATCAAAAAAACTCGGATTTTATTAGTATTGTAACAAAACCTCTATACATCAAGAGAGAACCGAAAGTTAACAACACTATATATCTGTTGTCATTCTTCACTCACACATAAGTTTCTTAAACAAACTTAAACATGGAACCAAAATCATTACATTAAAATTTGATATGCAAAAATGTCCTTTACTTAATTTTCTTATAAAGTACTAGAAGCCTAAAACTTGTTTGCTTGAAAACCAAACATATATATTCTCCATATATATATCTCGAAAATGCACGTCCAAGTCCAATGTTTCCTTCAATTTTGGGGTCGGGGTGCCGTACTTACTTTGTCCTTTATTGCTGCTCCCCCACGTTAGTGGGCCTCAACTCCTCTTCTATGTTTGGTATGCATTTTTTTTTATTTTTTTTTCTAGGAGTACATTTTTTTTTTTTCTTTCTTAGTTTATTAATTAATACAACAACAAACTCATAAGTTATGACTTATTATGAGATAGTGTTATCAAAGTTAAGCTAAAACTGTATCCTTAATTAATTTTCTAATTAATCAATTAAGTCCCTTCTCGTTGCCAGTCCTCGGCCATAGCCAACTATATATATCCACCGAAATTTTATGTTTTAATTAATTAACAATTAATTAATTAATAATCTATATATAATTAGTTTAAAACACAACGATTCAACCAAAGTTCGACACGTCAACATGCCATGTCAGCGCTTAGTACCGCCACATATACATATATACATTGACGTGTCACATGCATTTCCATATAAGCACCACATTATTCATCTTCTCAATTTTTAAAAAAAAAATAATAACTAAGAAGATTCGAACTCCAAACCTTTAGGTTTTGATACTAACTATTTACCAACTACTCTAACATTCATATGTACTATTTTTATCTAAACTATTTATGATATGACA
>BSSO01000985.1:0-26834 GCA_030267885.1 Mesembryanthemum crystallinum
AAGTCAAATAGTAAAAAAAAAACCCTAACGGAAAGGAGCTCCGTCAACCATTAGGTTACAGAAAACGTTAAAGTCAAAGTTCAGGGGTACCACTGACATTATTGGAAAAGTGTGGACACCACTGATATTAGGCCAAAATTTAGGGGTACCACAGGAAATTTCCGTTTCTTTTTTTTAAAAAACGAACTTGTCATTTTGAGTAGTAGATTTAGTAACGGTAGTTACTCTTAAGGAATAATTTAATGAGTCCGACCTTTACCATTTAGCTTATATTTCAACCACCCACATGTGTGGGTTTTAATACAAGGTCTAAGTGTGAAATAATTAGCTGTGTTGAAAATATGGTGGTTAGACCATGAGCAACCTGCTCTATGGTATGTTAAACAATTAACTCATTCAAAAGCTTGAATTGATGGGTGGAGTTGTGGCTACTTATTTTACTATTTTATATACCGCTTCATATGGATGTCCATTAGGCTTTAAGTGTGAATGATGTGTGATTCAGTATTAAACATGTTTGGCAAGTAGAACTATTAGGATTTGAATCTAAGGCCCTGTTGTACTCATTAGTATGATACGGTATGTGAAGATAAAAACTCACCAAAAAACTTAAACTTGTGGATAGAGATTAAACTAATAGTTTTATTTCTTAACATGTCCCCTCACATGAATTCCTATTACGCATGAAGTGAGAATGATGTACATGCCCACTTATATCTTGTGTTAAATCGTTCCACTTTTAGTGATATTTTTTTTTTGGTTTTAACCAGGGTATCCACCGCCGACAGCAGTGACTAATCCCCTCGCCCCCGGAGCTCCACTTAAGGGTAGAGGGCTGGCCAAGGATCTCTTTCCATTCACAAGGGTTGAGAATCGAACTCCCGACAACTTGGTTAAGGGACGAAGTGAGATAACACTACGCCAAGACCAACTTGGTTACTTTTAGTGATATTAGTTCCCTCGATTATGTCAGACTTTTAGTTTACAAGACTCATGGTCTTTCATCACAGGGGCTTTTCTCGTTGGTTTTATACCTAATACTAACACGTATCAAAGTTGATGGTTCGGTTTTGCATCATTTGAAGATACCATATTACGACGGGCTTTTACTATCTTAGAATCGTTTGGCAATCTCTTTTAGAGATATGTGTAATAATTGAATGAATTTAACAAAATATAACTAAACGAAATGAATTTGAAGAAAAATTAAAACGACAAAATAAACATACTTTTAATTGAAATGAACACACCCTAATTACTAGATAGTACGAGATTGTGTTTAGGATTTATGTTGATCTAGTAGTAGTACTCCTTAGATTTTGAAAAAAATAGATATTTGCGACGGCATGTGAGGATAGGGACCACAAACAATAGCAGGCTAACATTTTCCTTCTTAAAAAAAGGGAGGATGATTTTAGATTTTAATTGGTGAGTGTGAGTGTGAGTGTGAGTGTGAATTGACAGGGTGTGTAGTGTAATGGTTATACTTATGGCGGGTGGATGTGAATCACAGAAACTTGAATCAGGCGGACTGATATATCAGGGGGATGTATTGGGCAAATAAAAATTTGTACTGATGAGTTAAAAATTAGTATTGACTCCCAAAAACTAGTACTCACTTTTTTTTCTCAACTAGTAATACTCCAGTACTGATTTTTACTTATACAGTACAATTTTTTATTTGCCCAGTACTTGCCTGATGTAACAGGCGGATGTGAATTAGAGGAGAGTAAGTTGGCACGTGAGATGAGATAGTGGTGGTGAAAGGAAGATGTTTTCTTATTGAGAATCCAAAAGCCGCGGATCTAAAAAAATACTCCCTCATCATATCTAAATGGAATGGAACTCTGTAAAGTAACCACAAACAAGTTGTGCGGCGTACGTGTTCAGATCTACTTCCTGCTTTCTTCTTGCAAAATCCTTTGCTTTTTTCTTTTTCTTTTTTTTTTCGTTATTTGATGACCATGCTACATGCCCTTCATTCTTTTTTTTCCCAAAATACCCCATTCCCCTAAAAAAAATTTGAACATTATATTGATTTACTATAAAAAAAGAATAATCCAAATTATTGGTCAAAGTTCCAGCTACACTATAAATAAATACTCTTATATAACATTCTAACCCAACTAAGCAAGAAGTTTATGAGACAACTTTACACTATAAATAAATACTCTTATATAACATTCTAACCCAACTAAGCAAGAAGTTTATGAGACAACTTATATCATAATCTTTGTTTTGCGAGAGGGGGGCCAATGGATTAGGATCATCTAATAAGATATTGGCTGTGTGACTTAAAAAGGATTATGGGTTAATTTAATAGGTTAAAGGCTGACTTGAGAGTATTGCAGCCTTGCAAGTGATTTTAGAGAATTATGGGTAACTTTTCAACCATGTTTAATTTATGTCATTATCTTCATTCTAGAATCAA
This sequence comes from Mesembryanthemum crystallinum, assembly GCA_030267885.1. Lineage (NCBI taxonomy): Eukaryota > Viridiplantae > Streptophyta > Magnoliopsida > Caryophyllales > Aizoaceae > Mesembryanthemum > Mesembryanthemum crystallinum. The sequence goes on from BSSO01000985.1 coordinate 2,432, forward strand.
ATAAGTTTAGTTTAAGGAAAAATTTCATTTTGCAACTTACTTTTACAATACTATTTAATTTTACTTTTACTGTACTTGTTTATTTTGATAGAAATTTAAGATCAAAGTTCAACATTTAAAAATGAAAATGACAAATAAATACGAACAATTGAGTAATATTGGATATACTATAATACTGAGGCTATGTTTGGCAAGTTTCAATGCTAACTATCTTTTTAACTACTCCCTCCGTTTTTCTAAAATTTTGTCGCCCAAACTGTGCACGGTATTAAACACGGCACTTTAACCATGAATAGTTGTATTTATATAAAATCGAAAATTTGATATTTTGAAAATACTATTTAAGATGAATTCAAAAATAGTATTTTTAATTTGAAAATCATTATACTTTTTCATACATTAATGGTCAAAGTTTGAAAACTTTGACTTTGAAAACATTGGGCGACAAGATTTTAACGAAACGGATGGAGTATCAAATAGTGTAATCTAGTCTCAGCAAGCAAACAATTTATCTAATTATTTTCAACTTTCAGATCTCAATACTAGCTTTTATAGATAATTTTGAGAAGCTATTCTTACAGGTTTTTAACTAATTATTAGCTACCTTATCCACTAATTATACCAAATACAGTATAGCTTAAGCTACATGTTTAATACTCACTCGAGCACTAAAGTTTTACTACACAATAAATCACACATCTAGGGTTTGCCCTTTTGTTTCCCTTTGGCTTTGGGTAGGTGATGGCCGCCTGGCCGGTGTATGTTTAGTACTAAGTTATTACCTCGTTCAAATGTCAAGACATGAAAACATAAGACGGTTGGTAAAAGAGTGGACCGTTTTCATGGCCGGTTACTTACGTTACGGCTATGTAAATTACTACTAGTACTAACAAAAGCCACAATAAAGACTCTATCAAAAAAAAAAAAAAAAAAAAGACTAAAGAAAGACACTCACACGACATCATATCCAATTCAGCTTGTCTTTGATGAGACTAGTCTCAATGAGACTACCACTTAGCCCAATTTCAATAAGTGGTTTAGGCCCACCCCACAAACCCTTATTATTCATACGTCTCATCTAATAATTCGATGAGGCACGTCTCAAACAAGAATTTGCCTATCCAATTTAAGGAATGCATGCAATTTGACTGTGACCCAGAAATTTCACTATGCCGTCCATCAAAGTTCCATAATAATGTCAAGGAACTACTCAATATTGTACTCAAGTACATCCACTTCCGGCTGTCACACCTGACAGGTTTGGAATAACTCTACTCTTTTTTTTTTTTTTTTTTTCCAATTACATATGTGTTGAGAAAAACAATTGTGAAGAACCAACTCAACTAAATATCTAAGCGATCGTTGGAGGTCCAATTAATAACTATATTCCTCATAATACTCTGAAAAAGTACAATATATTTAACTACGAGAATTAAGGAATAAGACATAGCCAAAGCTAAGCTACTCCAATATTAACTCGTATGTTTGCTCGAGGGTCGTCAAAGAGGGTGAATTTTTCTTGTTGTCTAATCATCATGTTTACTAACCAATCAACAACTTTGTTAATCTCCCGAAAACTATGCCTATCAATACTTATCACCCACCTTTCATTGCATGTAAAAAGGTTTGAACTTTGAATTTACTTGGCAAATACTCTCGCTCAGTTAGTTTTTCTACAATTCACATTTGACATTAAACTAGAAGCAAAACTTTTTTAGGACGGGAAGAGACTCGACTGCTCCAAACTTTTTCGAGCTATATATATACATGTATACAATGTGTTTCTCAATAATATAAACTCGAAAGATGTTAGTTTAATGGTAAAGTAAGAATATTTTAACATATATTATGGGCTCAAGACATAACCCTCACTTTTTTTTTTTCTTTTCCCAAGTAAGAATTACTCCTTGAAACTATTACTACTTAATACTCCAGTCAAACTATTCATACTAAAAACATAGCCGAAAGCTAATTGTGGACAGGAGAGCAACACAAGACTCGTTGCTCCAAAAAGAGGGACATACAATGGTCCATGTCGTCATCTTTACTCCAATTTGCCTTAATACGAGGAAGAAATGAAAAGAAATAGAAAGTCAAAGGATTCACAAAAATTTCATCTCAAAGTCTTGATTGCAATTACTAGTGCCTTAGTGCAAGAGGGACATAAAATCCATGGCCCAAAAGGCCTAAACCCGCCAGTCCATTTGGCAGATCAGAACTAAAAATGGGCCGGCGGGTTTAGGCCTTTGGGCCTAGACTGAGCTAGAAAAGCTAACCAAATCGGAAGCTTATTGAATTAATTTGAATCTAAAGTTAACTGAATTGAACTGAAAATTACTACTAAAAGAACTAAATAATGAGAGATATTGACCATCCTAGTTCATGAGGATACATAACATTTAACCTCGTATTCAATCTGATAGTTGTTCAAATATTGAACAAAAACACCTCTCAGAAATCACTATTAACAGTTTTTGCCTCCGAGTTGTAAGGAGGTGTTTTGTCAATGATAAATGAGGGTTGTCAATGTCTGGACACAATACAACATGAATCCGGCCCAAGTTGCTGAGAAAAATATGAACACCACACGAACACGGATAATTTGAATTGAGCACAATTTGGCCATTTAGTGTAGACTATAATTATCTTACATTTCACATAATTTTTATGCAAAATAAAAACAACACATAAGCAAATACGAACATGACACAACCTGACCTATTTGACAATCCTAATAAGAGATATACACACCTTTTGAGAGGGATTTTCTATATAATCAAGTACCTGGAGTTTCACATAGCAAAGGCAATTAAAATAGCTTGAGAAAGAGAGAGAACAAGGGAAAGTTTTACAGAAAATATTCAGCTGAGGTAAATAAAGAGATAGATTGAGTTAACATACTTACAATGCTTGTAGTGACCTTTATACAAGAGACAGCTTATCTACAAAGTATACAAATTAGGTATGAAGCCATGAGGGGCTTGACACCAATGCATACATGGTCCTGTACTTGTGTATGAGAAGAATATACAATCATCTATAATTTGCACACACCTAACTAGATAAATAAATTGAGGAACAACAGAAGAATGGTCAGGAATCAGCGATGTACTTGAATGAGATCCGTAGGCTTAAATGCACCTTCATTGTAGATGAGTACATACAATTGCGGTGGTCATTCTCATTATAGTTGCCACCATTTACGATTTTCCATCCTTTTTGCCAGCTCTTTCGCCATTGAGGCAAAGTTTTCTGCGCCGTCTCTCAGCTCTTCACTATTTTGGCTGATTTTCTGTAAAAACTCGTGAGGATAACACATTCAGGGAAACTTAAATGACAAAGAAGAAACAGCAAGTAATAAAGATATAAAAACGAATACAAAAGGAGCTCGAAGCAAACTTTCCGTACAGCTGAGAGAAGTGACATATGGCAACTTTCAACATTGAGTTACAATGAGCTAGCAGCTAGAACAAATTAATGTCTCATTAATCTTACTTATAAATAAGTAGCACATTAGTAAATGTCTTTCCAAAATAGGGTCTAATGGAAACAACCTCTATTCAATCATAAGGGCTAGGTGACCCCTTCCTACCCCACAAAGAAGTAAAGCATCGTCACAAAAACTAGGTCAACAATGTGGTATAAGGAGTTACAGCAATTATGTTGCACATATGACCTATGATGCGCCTAATTGTCCAGACCAGCAGTGTAGAGCACATCTGTTTTTAATGCAGTTGCACTGAGCTGGTCATCCTTAATTTCTCATCTTCTCAGCCCTGCAAGTAACCAAGAGTGGACAGATTTGTCTCATGGGACAGACAGATGTGCTGCGCAAATTATGAACTCTTGCACTTTTCAGACATGCATTACTCAGGGGCAGAACTTTGCATCTTGGATTGGGTAAGGTTTCCAAAGCATTTTGTAGAAAAGGATAGGATTGCATCAGTTGCTCACAATTCAAACTCAAAGTTCAAGTTTACGGCTGCTTTATTCATTATCTATTAGTATTCAGCCCCGCTACAGCAGTAGAGTACTACTGAGGGCTCAGAGGGTTCAAACCCCCCATAATAAACAGACTGGGGACATGTAATAGCTAAAGGAGTAACATTTTTACTGTAATCATTGTCTTAGTCCGATAAAAGATTAGCCTCTACTCTAGTGGGTAATGGCCCTCTTCAATCTCAAAAGCAACAAGGGGTTTCGTTTTTTCCCCTCCCTTCAGTGACTGAGGTAGTGCCCATAATTTGGACCCTCGTCATCACATTGGAAATGCAAACACTAACAACCCATCTTGGCTGGCAGTGCAGTGAAAGGTTAGATTCCATAGATAATATATAGTAAGAAGTTCAAATAGAATGAGTTACAGTGCTCAGAGGATATTACTCAAAGATAGTTACAGTGCATAGCCAACATAGAAGGGGACAATGAAATGAAGTGGGTTAGGTCACGAGAATGAAGAACCAGCTACTTGTATCGGATACGAGTATATGGAAAGAGGTAAAGGAAACATCAACTGAATCCTTTCATCCCAAGTATTCTCTTTGTTCCACAATTTATAGTCCTCGTTGACTTTTCACAAAGATTTAGAAGATACAAGAAAAAACCAATTGGAATAGGTTTTAGTGGAGTGTGCAAAAAGTTATAATGGACTTTCAGTTTCAGACAGTCAACTTGAAACAACGCAAAATAGAAAGGAAATTCATTCCGAATTGAAGGGAGCAGTATCTTATGTTCAAAATCCTCTAAAAATAGAGTTAGGGATTACAATACCTCAAGTTTTTCTTTCCGCTCTAGGAGCTTGTTTTTTGCTTGTGATGCAGCAGACGCAGCTGAGGAGGAATCCTGGATGAAAAGCTCTGTCAGAAACTTGGTCAGGTAACACAGAATTAAAAAATTCAGATCAATGTCGTACCCCTGTCTTTCTGTACTTCGCTTTGATTTCATCAAGTGTTCTCTGTCTTGGTTTTGTTTCAGAGGTTGCACCTTCAAATAATTCTTTTCTTTCTGTTTTATTGTCTGCATGTTGAAAGTCTCAAAGTAAATATTTCCAGAACTTAAAAAATGCAAAAGGAAACTGTAACTTTGCAAAACACCTTTCTTTTCATTTTCGCTTTTGTGAGCTATAGGCGAGATATGTAGAGGTCCATCAATGTCTATGTCATCTGGGTCAATAAGAAGAAAATTAGACTTAGAAAGTGAAGAAAATGAAGAGGAAGAGATGCAAGGAGAAGCTCACTAACCAATGTTAAGCTCCACAACTTCATCAGCAGCTTTTGAGGTTTTAGAAAGGTCTGGTGCAGATCTTGAAAATATTTTATCTAAAGATGGGCGAATGAGTTTCTGATTCTCCACAGTATCCATACGTTGTGATTCTTTGCTTGCTCTTAAGCCCCTCACTATTCCACCCAAAATCCCCGAAGGAGATTCTTGCTGCAAAATTGATGATAAGAAACAGGTCTATGAACTATAGATGTAATTACCCAGACATGAGTCAAATTTGGACACAAAGTTTGAAACATCATCTGTGTTGTGAAATAATTATCAAGTAGAGAGAGAATTGGAGAGTAGGAGGGAGAGGGATCTTTCTATTATTCTCTTAAGGGGCAAAATATAGTACTCAAGGAGTTATGTTCCATATAAACTTGCTTGGAGAGCAATAACCCTGGATACACCAGATAGGGATTATCCCATATCTAGATTGTCCCTAAAGATACTGTACATCCACCAAATATTTCACAACGCTATGAAGTTTATTACTACATAATTTCAAGAGTACTACTGGCTACTGGAGCAGCTTGTTATGGATAAAGAAGCATAAATTTTGACTTATTACCTAGACCCTGCCAGCAGCAGGATCCATAATGGGTATTCTTGTCATTGTTTAGTGTTCATGGGGTTAAATCAGTTTGGTGGTGGAATCCTGTTGTTTCCTTTAGACAATAATCACATTTTGACAAAGTAAATACTGTTCAAGGAAACCTACATTTAGAAACTTGTTCACAAATTTTCAGGACAGAGAGGTAGAAACTAGCAAGGGATATTTCTGAAAACTTAAAAGTCACATTACCTTTTTTTTGTTCTGATCTGGAGAGTGATTCATTTCTAAAGCGGCTGCCAAGGTCTTGTCATGCAGACATGGTAGAGATTGCAGGATTCTAGCATTAAAGAAAGCAAGGGGAATACAACTAAAACTGTAAGATACACACATATTCATTGAAGACTTGAAGACGGAGTAGCAATGGGATGAGAAAGAAGCCAAGGGCCAAGGTGGGGAGTACGGACCTCAAATCATCTCCACGGGCCAAAAGTGACACAACAGCAAATTCACACCCATTTACCTGGTTTAGAAAGAAAAGGAAAAAGAGTTAATATACACATTAATCGAATGATGTTGACAGGCTAATTTGCAAACTTGGTAATCACAACAACAACATGAATGTCCAATGATGATAGCTTCAGTCAGCAAGGAAGACACCACACAATGAGACAAATACAATATTTGTGGGAAAATTAGATCAGATGGATTACGAGTACATAGCAGCAATCTGTATTCTCATTTGACTTTGAGATGTTTTTGTGGTCTACAATGTCGAATCTTAGTCACCATGAGACAATTATGATTTCTTTCAGGGACAGGTCGAACCATTTGTGACAAGCCTCTTGAAACAATAGGTGGGTGGAGACAGAGAGATCCTATCTACTTGAACCTAGTGAGGAGTCTGGAAGTACCTGATCCCCTTCTCTTTTCCTCAACGTGAAGTTGCACTAACTCTCAATATAGCTTAACTAACTTATGCACTTCATTGCAAACATAAATGATCAAAAGCTTCAGTGTCATCATAATAAAATAAATAAATACTGATATTTCATCTCCAGTATGTTAATTTTAAATTAGATTGTCTCCCACATGTCCAGAAATTTCCTTAGTTTTGACATGTCTCCCTGTGCAGGATGCACCATTTGATACGAAAACCAGAAAAAAGATATGTTTTAAATTTTTTTTGAAGAAAATAATCAAGCACAGGAAGCTTCAACAAGAATTGTCTCCTCTAGAGCACAGATCATGCAAAAAGTGTGAACTTGATTACAGCCTTGTATTATGCTAGCATCAGGGTGACATTATCACCTCTGCAAAGACAAATTTGTATCTCCCTTGCTGCCCTCCCCCAGCCTCCCACCCCGGCAAAGAGTAAAGTCGATATAGAAGGATAAGGACCTATACGTAACTGTGCGACGCCAAAACCAGGAAGGCTGCCATGTTCTACTTGTAGCTGAGTTCATGTAGTAGGTCTTCCGTTCACAGCCCAACTTTTTTACCTTGTATCAGTTCTATAAGTAGTTTAACGAGATTACTGACTCTGTTCTTAGTTGAAAGTCTCATTCATCTAATGATAAACTTTCTGAATTACTGCAGAATAGAATGGGAAAAATGAAGTGTAAATACGTTGATTTTTTTTTTTTTATTCCTTTAGTGGGTTAAAGGCACATTGGCCAATGCAAGGTGTTGTGAACCCAAGTTCAAGTTTACACATTGTTACCAAAGGAATAAGAATGATCCTTTTGATTATGGTACATCCTTGAACACTTTCCCATAAAACAAAAAAAGGTACACTTGAGGCTTTGTTCTCCTCAACTTTTTTTTTTTTTTTTTTTTTTTTTTTTTGATTTCAGCAAACATCAACAAAAATCAGTAGAATCAATTAAACAAATATCAGCAAAATCTCTCCTAGTAGAATTAGTAGAATCAACAAAATACATCAAATAAGGGAAATCAACAAAAATAAGTGGAATCAACAAAAACAAACAAACTTCAACAAAAATCAACAATCAAAAATAAATATCAACAAAAATAACATGAAGAGAAACAAATCTACTAAGAAAGGATATGAATGATGCAACAATTGTAGAGAGCCAAATAAGTGTCTTTGTTATTGAAGATATGGGATAACACGAAAGATTCATTGAATGAATTATCTCTGATGAATCTGCATAAAGAGTAGCATGCAGTCTTCTAGAACTTGAATCTCAAATATAATTTATCCTTATGAAGAAGATTATCAGCATCCACTATTTCTTTATGGGCATTTTCTACTGTACTTCCTTTTTAAGTTTTTACCCTTGCTAATTCGGCAAAGCAAAGATTACCAGTATATCAAAATCAATTAAAAGTAGGTGACTTTACCATTGATGATACCCGGAAAACCATGAGACAGAACCCTCTGCTCTTCCATCATAGTCTCTATAGCTACTATTGAGTTACCATTTCTAGAATTACTTTAGAACTCCACTGCATTGAATACAGGATACCATCACGTCCACCCATTTTTGTTCCTCTTTTGTAGAGTTAAATGTCGGGATATTTTCATTGAGACAGAAAGAAATTTCAGCATGTTGAAACTTCACAAGGAACAAATAGAAATTGGAAATTCATTACTATCCTTGATTTGGAAGTCCATCTTGATTAACTAACATTTACTATTTAAGGAACTCTAAGCATAGGGTGTCCAAAGAAATAGGCTTTGACTTGGTCTTCCACCACAAAATTTCCAACTTGCCTAGATAAATTTGCTATATTTGATTAAAGGTCATACATAAATGATGTTAAGACTTGGTTGGGATTTGAGGAGTTCAATACTTCCATGGGGTTGAAACTTCACAAAAATGTAGAGGATGCCGATCCGTTACCACATATCATATCAATGTTCCACTTCATGTCATTTATCATTGCACTGTTTCAAGGTTGTGACTTTTGAGTAATGAGCATGTATTCTATTAAAAGAACAGAGGTATCCTCTGTCTTAACAAATTATCCTTGTGTATCTTACGCCTTACATCATTCGCCAAAAGCTATACAAAAGATGAGCCAAATTGGCAGCCAAACACTCATTGAATGCACCTATGGTCCATTTTCACAGGCCATAAGCTGTCAGTACCACTCAAACATGAACTCATAAATCAAATGCAAACAAAGGCAAATGCAAATACATAAATGGAATGATAAAAGAAGAAAGCCACAAACCAAAGTAATCTGGCCACTTTCTGAGCAACTTGTAGTTTTGTCCATGTTGGTCTTAAAATTCCATCGGAGAATTGACATTAAAGACAGCTCCCTTAAGACTTCAAGATTTGGCAAAGATCTGTCAAACACATGATCAACCATCAGAACATAAAACCTTGACTCTTCCAATAATCAAAATAGAACTGTAATTAATCTAAAATGCAAAGTCAAGAACAAAAAGATTACAAAGGTATATATATTCCCAAGCCACGTTGATTCTTTACAAATATTGCATACATTATGATATTGAACACCACTGAGTCCAGACTTTGCTACGTCACTGATTTGAATACTTCTAATTTCTATGTTGTTTGAGTCTGTGTTACATGGACTGGGCTACAAGTATCTGACTCGACCACATGTCTAGGCGGCAGATCTGGCTGCTTATCAGGATTATTTATGCATCATACCCATGTCTGAGTATGCACTGTTGTGTATATGACATGGGTACTTCAACTGTAATGAACAGTCAATGTAACATATGTAGTAAAATCTTATTTCTACTACTGCTCATTTGATGGAAACTTTAACCATGATGGGTCAAATAATTATTTTCTTCAAACCAAAAAGGATTTCAAACCTTGGAAGGAAAAGCCATGCTACGTTCAAATGACCAAAAAAATGATAATTTGACTTTAAGCATGAAGGGTCGAGCAACTATTTTAAAGATGGATGTGGTTCTACAACTCAATATTAGTAAAGTCATCACTTGGTTCGTCATTTGACAATTTTTTTGGCACAGAGGTATCATTTATTCTAGTACACAAATGCCATGCTACGTTCGTCTGAGTGATAAGCAAGTAAAATCATGTTTATTGCATGAATCACCTAATCTCAATGGAGCCAGTTTGATAGAGTACAATCAGCCCACACTCGTTTTCATCTTTCTTGGAGGTGGCTGTCCAACAACTCCTTTTAAGAAGATTAACTTCATGGATGACGTCAGCACGTCCCTGTCGAAAACCATATAACACTGTAAAAGGAGAGGGAGGGACAGAGGAGGTGGGAGAGGAGGGAGATTTCTTAATTAGGAATAAGTACAAGAGAGGAACCTGAATCACAGATTTTAAAGAGTACAGCTGTAACACATCTGTGCCACAAAGTAAAATTTGCAAGTCCTCTGAGTGCTGCATAAAGCTTTTTGATCTATCAACTCCTTCAGAACTGCCCTTGCGCTGACTGCTAAGTTTTGCCGGGTCAGCTTTTGCCTCATCCTCCTGAGATAAGGATGGTATATATTTTACGCCAGCCACTTCAGTAACACACTTAGTACCCTCTGCAAAAGTCATATTTTTGTAAGTCTAATTTCTTTGCAAAATAAAATAGAAATTGAACGGTTACAAACTAGTATACCATGACCAGAAAAACTACTTGCCTATAATGTAAATAGAATTTGCAATTGACTCCCTGTTATGATCTTCGGGGAAACAGCTAACTACATTTCCATTGGAGCTATCTAGAACAGCAACATGCAAATCACTCCTTAAGGCAAATATCAACTCTTTTGCAGATTCACTCTGCCCTTGAGGTTCAGAATCAGATTGTTCCAAACTTATTTCCAAGTCACAAGTATCTACAAATATTGCCGTTGCAATTGAAGTGACTGGCGAACTTGGCATGGGAAGCATGTCCACGAGAAATAGAACTGAAGAGGAGTTTACGTTCAACATTGCAACCTGAAATGAAGCAAATGCAAAAACCACGTTGGCAAGCTCTCAAATCACCAATTTATCAAGACTGTACAAATGGCCATTTAAATGAGGTTCAATATGAGAATGTAATCACCTGACCACTTTCAAATCCAACAGCACATCTGGCTCCAAGGTTTGTGTATTTTAAGGTACATACAGGAGAAACACTTAACATAAAGACTGCTGATAAAAGAGATCCATCCCTTTGATCCAAATCATAGACTACAAAAGATACATAAAACAAACAGTAAGTGCTGTATTCTGGCACGAAATAGAGAAGCAGACATAATTGCAAGAAAAGACAATTGATGTAATTCCAGAGTATTAAATAGGATATTTCATATTGGATGTACATGTGTGGGTAGGCTGAAAGGAATTGCAGAGAAGCACATTGCAAGAACAAAGACTAGGAATCCAGTATGTTTTACATTTTCATCATATGAGGTGTTATCCGCTAAGTCTCATCAATATCTTTCTTCAACTATACCAATGAATAGGCTACAAATGCTGAATCCAGATGTTGTGATGGAAGAACTATTTGAAGGTGGATCCTTTCTTTATAATGATTTCATTCCAAAGGTTATGAGGATATCAGTCACTGAAAGAAATAACGAAAAGAGGCCAATAAGTAATTTTAAACTATTAATAGATAAAAATGGAACTCCATTTAATCCCCATCGGTTAGCTAACGTCTATCTGTTCTTGGGTGAATTCATAATCATTAATAAAGAGGCCACTAAGCTACACAAATTAAGCAAGAGGCCAATAAGTAACTTTAAGGAAAAATTCCATTTTGGTGCCCTTATGTATAGTGTAATATTAAATTGGTGACCTCAATTTTAATTATTCCCATTTTGATGACCTGAAATCTGAAAATAAGTTTCACTCTAATACTTGCCTCTAATTGCGTTACTTTTTCCGTTAGTGTTGACATGGCATATTACATTAAGGCAACCAGATAGTTTACAATGACCGTTATAGTAATTTTGCCTATGAAAACTAACATTTTCTAGCTTCAAACAATAATTACTTTGACAATTTTATCCACTAAGTGAGGAAAATAAAGTAACTACAACTTCTTCTGTTTATTAAATGTGAGAATATGTCTTCTATCATATGCCATGTCAGCAAAACTGACGGAAAAAATAACAGAGTCAGAGGTAAGAACTAAAGTGAAATTTTTTATCAAATCTCAGGTCACCAAAATGGAAATAGTTAAAACTGAGGTCACCAATTTAGTATTACACTATACGTCAGGGCACCAAAATGGAATTTTTCCTAATTTTAAACTATTACTATATTTTATCCATAAAAATTATTATTGGGAGAGGATTGAAAAATCAACTGGTATGTTTAATCACAATTACTAGGAAGAACCACGCTACTAATCATCAATTTACAGATAATATAGTTGCAGATATCCACTCTCTTGAGGTGATCAATGACCTATGAGGACTCTCACTTCGATCAAAGCTACTATCTTTCTTTACTCAATAAAGTTCTAAAATGTCTCTCCAATCATCCGTTTATTCAAAGACTTCTTCTTTCTCCACATCAATTTTGATTATCAACTAAGAGAGTGCAAACTCAATGTGTATTCTGCCTCTGAAAAAGCCCGCTAAATAAATGTCGTAAAAAATGGTAGGATGTAAAGAGATAAGGCAATAGGAGAATTGGGAAACTAATAAATGCTTCAGGCCATACCTTCGCTATTAGTTTCTGTCACCACATGCAACCCTGGTTTATTGTCATTCCGAGAAAGGATGTAAAGACGAACCTGTATAACAAAATAAAGAATAAAAAAATAAAAAATAGATTCACAAGTAGACTTCTGGAAAGTAAATAAAATTAGAGGGCATAAATCCTCACCAAGCCACTGTTACTGCCAACAGCTATACTCAGAGTTTCAGAAGAGAAGTCCAAAGCAGAAACTGATGCAGTTGAACCCGTAATAGTAACGCCTTTGACCTACATCATCACATTTGAAGCCAACACTTACTTTCATAGCTATATTTAAGTTTATCATTAGCAAAATATCAGTTTTCCGTAAGAAGAGGGTGGAGGGAAATTTTCGATATTTTTGGACAATGTGCTAACCTCTGGAACTAAATTGAGAAGAGGTGACAAGGTTGGATATGTTGCATTCCATATTCGAACTAGTCCATCTTGGTATCCAGCTATGTACAAACTTTCAATGTCCTTCCCTCCCAGTGGTGGCAGATAACAAGGAACCCCGCCGTTTAAAGGCCACTTTGAACTCTCATCACTTGATATATTTGTTTCTTCAATAGCTGAAGCCATCTAAGGAACAAAGGCATCATTAATGAAAACGAAGCAAGATATGTATTCACAGAAAATAATACACAAGTCACTCATGCAGGTAATATATTAATACCTCTGACAAAGCCACTGAACACTTAGTATTTCCATGAACCGAAATGAGCCTTCCAACGGTCAAGTATGGTTCAGCTGTTGGTACAGCACTTCTATAATGGATAGGAGTAGTACAAGATTCATCTTGATGAGAAATTAATCCTGACAAGCAAGAACTGTCATAGTATTGCAGCTGGCCAGGACTACTCAATAAGAATAATGATGGGGCCTCAGTATTCTCGAGCACACTAAAACTCTGAAGCAATATCATATCTGCAAAAGAACCTTGAAGGGTGACATTTACACGCTTAACATTCTTCAATTCTTCTCTCCCAGGAGACCATTCAAGATTCAAGATCTGTACAAATCATAATGTAATTCAATATCATTGTTAACATCATGCTTTTGAGCAGTAGAACATATATAATTTCCCTGACAATCCAACCTAACAATCCACAAGAACATGAGTTTCCTAATTTTTATAGCAAAGAATACAACATGTCTGAAAGGAGAACATCACACTGACTCACACCAACCCCACAAACATATTACAATGTCGCACAATGCTTAGGTCTTGAAGCAGTTGAAAATTCATACTTTCCCAGTAAATTCAACCGAATAATCCACAAGATGAGTTTCCTAATTTTTATAGCAGAGAATACATATCTGAGAAGATAACATCACACTCATACCTCTCCCACTAACAAATTACTATGTTTATAAGTCTTGAAGCACTTCAACATGTTGCACATGGCATGTGGGAAACCAAAACATCAACTTAGTGCCTCTCATCAGATTCCCGTCTAAAAATTTTAGGGGCACAAAATTGATGTCTAGTTTAGGAGTGATATCCTAAACCTAAAGTAGTGGTTAACAAAAGTGAGTTGCATTTAGTCTATAGATGAAAAGCTGTAGATTCTCCAAGTCTACAAGTAGGATCCAAAGACAATTTTTCTTATTAATTGAAGATAACAATCTCTCTGATGGTCCCTGTTAGAGGTAAGGCTTAATACATCTTGACCTTCCGAAACCTTACCTGGGGGAAGACTCTAAAAGGTTGATGTTCTATCAATTTTTCCAAAGATATAACAGAGTATATTTTTAGTAGAGGAAGAGATCACAAGAGTAGGGACAGGGTTTCCTCTAGCAAGAATAATCAAAGGCAATTGCATTCCCTCCATAAATTAAGGAAAGTGTAAAGCAACCAATAGTCACAGGGTCTTGTGGAACAATGCATTAATGATGCATAATGATAGACAATGCCTTTGATAATGAGGAAGTAAATATCACCAAAATCAATGTGAATAACTAACACCACAAGTTGGAATATGTCAATTTAGAAAGAGACCGTCAGAACTTCAGCAGAACCAATTTCATCACCACCATAGACAAAGAGTTGGCCACCGTGATCATCATGTTGTCCACCAGCAGACCAATGCAAAACAATGACAGGAAATCTTCTACTAGCTGATGACAGTTGGAGCTTGACCATATTATTAGCTGGCTTTCCAGCTTTATGATTGTTGGTTGTAGCAACAGCAGACAAATTCCATAACAGAATATCTCCATCCACATAGCCAACAGCTAGAATTGAGCCATCTAAAGATGCCCAACAGAGAGAGACGATCTCTTTATCCTCGTGTTCATGCCCCATTATTTGATCCTTTTGTTCATTGGTCCTAGCATTTGAAGAAATATCTACGGGTCCATCCATCTGATGGTCGTTAGGTCCTCTACTAAAGAGGAGCTGATCTTTACTGACATCCCATAGAGCAATAAAACCATTATCATATGCAAACAGTACCCTGCAAGAAAAGTTTCTGAATTTAATGAATACGTCTGCAGAATTTATTTATTTAAAAAAAAAATATAAACAAGGCAAGACAGAAGAATCTAATTCCAGTATCCATTTTATTAAGAAAAGAATCCAAGCAACATTAATGTAGATCTGTAAATGATTTATGATGGTTTTGATCTTGCTTGCCGTACGGCCCGTACCTAGGCATTTTTCATAATTCTTAACCAACTGAGGAACAACTGAAAAGAGCACTGTGTCCCAGCAAAGCCACATAGGTTTCCTTCTTGATTTTTCTTTAACCAGAGACATATAGCAAAACATGATATGTTTGAGATTTTGCAAATAGGCAATATAGCATAAAGTGATGTCTGAGGTGTAGAAACATTCCATGTAATAGTCAACAATATGGTAATCTCAAATTTGTAATATAAAACTAGGGCTAAAACCATGAATTTCACCTGATGATGATCTCCTTCAGAATGTCTCAGGTTCAGTAATTAAGCCACACAAATTTCATGTGCCTATTCAAGTAATCCAAAATTTATTTAAGTAAATCAAGAAACTGCTGCTTTGCATCTGAATATCATTGAGATTATATGAGATCTTTGTCATCAATAATGCTTTGCTTTCAATAGAATACCATCAGTTTACCAACCATAAAGCAAGACTCTTCCGATCAGATGTAAATTCACAACAAAGTCCCTCTATAATATTGGATATTTTTTTCATGAATCAGTAATGGGGTGTAGAAGTTGAACCCAAAAAGCCCATGTTAATGCAGGAAATTCTGGTCCTTCAAGCCTTAATGTTTAAAGGCTAATCATAAATGGAATACAACTTCAACAAGATGGAAGTCTTGGGTAATATAGATGTCCCAAAATATGAATGCTCCACGCATACCACTGAGTGATATAGTGATTCTTAGTTCTTTACCCACCTTTTTGGTATTTAAGATGTGAGGATGGGAGAATTAATCAATTAATCATGTCAAGGTTGGAATCATCACCCACCAGCTTAGGCAAAACAAAACTCTTTGGTCAATCCAAAATTTGGATTTTTTCTTTAGGAGATTCTGTATGATTTCCCAAAACTCACACGGTACCGCTCGTAGTCTTGACAACCATCTGCACTGTGACCTTGCCCGCAAACTTATTTGGTTTGTAAAAAATATCAAATTTTCATTACATGTACTCTTCTTCCATGCTTCAGAGCCCTTTTCCGTTTGCCTCAACCACCCTTTGCTACTAGCCTACCATTGGAGGCTCACCGATGTTCATCAAGGAATTCCTTGTCCACTAAAGAGTCCTCTCAATCCCGTTATTCGACGACAAATGGGGTGATTGAGATTAGGGGGAGCTGCTAGAAGGTAGAATAAGGACATAGTTAACAGTTCTTTGCTCTTTTCGATGGAAATGTTCCTAGAAGGTCATAAAATAGAATAATATCCAGACTACAAAAGTACCATGTGAATATAAAACCGTATGCCAAATAGAAAGGCTCGAAATACAGAGGCACCATACAGAATAATTCTATATTTGTTTTCACCATAAGAGGATCATAATATGTATTATATGCAACAGATCATTAAAGGATGAACAATCAGCAAATCAAATCTCAATGCTGAAAACCATATAACCAACAACTTTGACATTTTTTATAAAACATGCATCTGCACCTTGTGGATTATTCAACTGCAACAGACAATAGGAAATTCATCCCTCTGTCTTAATGCTTCATATATTTGGTTACAGAAGAATGCCCATATTTTCTCAGAGTGGTTCATCTAGCTTCCCTATTGAGCTCAGCTGGGGAATTCCTTTACGAAATTCAAAGGATTCCTGGGCAATTGATACTTTTTCTTGTTCCTTTTCGAAGGGAACGCTGTGTCATTAACTATATCCATTTTCTTCATCAATATAACTTCTTTTACCTTTATATTCATTGAGATGGAGGTGTATTTTTAAACATCAAAGCCATAAAAGAATAACAATAAAAAAAAAAAAAAAGGCATCATAAGAAAAACTGAGAAATAGCAAAACTTTAAACAATAAGAGGGACTCCAAGCAATTCTTATCTTGCCTATTTCCACAAGAACAGGGCTGAGGAAGAATGCCAACTACAGACTGGTGATTAAGCAATGGAATCCCAGCAGCTTCTGTAATTTGAACAACAATGAATATATTACAATTATGAAGTGAAATAATGAGCCATTAGGATTTCAATATATTAAAGATAAAAGCGCTTACAGACATTACTGACTCAATTGATATCCATTATGGTATTTCATTTCTCAAGCACAAGAAGTCAGAAACAAAGATGGATTGACAAGTTAGAGAAAAGATAACTAAAAAGAATGCGGTCATATGTGCCAAGATTCTCTCTCATGGGATGACCTCGCTCATATGTGAACATGCAAATAGTAACAGTCAGAGGACAGTCATGAAAATGATTACTAGAATTAGATAAACCATCCAAATGATCGTAGCCTCTTGGGCCCCAAATTTGGAGCCTTGGAGGAACCCCATGCTACAATTGGTCAGGCAAGGTTGCCTATTGGAACAACCATTATCTATAAGCATGTTTAAGTAATTTAATGCAGCAGAAAACAGCTTACATTAGATACAGAGTGAATAAGAATGGATACCGAAAAAAAGATTGATATTTGAATGGTCACTAGTGAAGATAATCAAATACAGAAATTTTATGTTCAAAAATATGATGGGATAATGTCAGTACCAGAAACTGAATGAGCTGGGACACTATATGGCATCTGCAAAAGCTTTCTTTCTTCAACGTCATACTTAAGAACAGAAACAAGTCCGCATTCATCTCCTATATACCTGAATTAAAGCATTAGAGCAACCATACCTCAGATCTAAGTGTACTTCTTACCCTAAATGAACACAGAAAATAATATCAGTGGGTAAATACATATAATTGGTGTCTTGGATAACAGTGAAGGCAGTTATATTTGATTTCCATTGCAAGGCAGAGGCCATACATCTTTGTTCAAGATCCCAAACCTGCCAAAAGTCAACACTCACAGAGTAAGAACATAGTCCGTCCATTCTCTGATAATCGGGCATTTTGCAAAGTGAAAATATTCTTTTAAGTGAGTATTTTCCATTTTCATTGCATAAAAATGATAAACTTCCAAACTACCCTTCAATTGCATTTACAATGTGACTCTTTATAAAAGAAGGAAGAAAGAATTTTTGAAACTAGTAAACTTTAATTAGGAGCAAATTACTCAATTTTACTAATTTAATCATTGTCTTAAGATATGTGCAAAAAGTAAAATGGCTAGTTATTAGAGAATGGAGGGAGTATTTCTTAATGATCATAATACTGGACACTTGATTAGCAGATAAGGAGCGAACAATTAAGTAGACATTGGACAACATCAGAAAATATAGCATTTTCTGTGATGCAGAATTGGTACCTGGACATCATTTTCATTTGAAACACTGATTAGGAAACCTTGATTCTGCAGGAACTGAAACCAGGAATAAAACAAAGGGAAGAGTAAGTAACAAGATTGCTGAAGGCCGCAAGAAACATATCCTCCCATTGTTCATTGTGAAGTCTGTTGACCAGGTTAAGGTTCAACTAAGTATACATACAGATCTCTTATATAAGAGAACACATATGCATGCTAGAGAAAGGAAACTAAACATGCAATACGAGTCAGATGAGATTAAACAAAAATAAAAGAAATTAGATTACCCTCTCCAGACCTGGGTTAAAAGAAAATCTTTACATGTTCCTTTAGATATTAAACATATAATAAAACCACCACCACCCCATGAGGTTCTCTCCAAAGCAAAGTCTTGGAGGGTAAGATGCACGAAGCATTACTGTGCAGAAGCAAGAGGTAGTTACCAAAGACCATCAGAAGATGAACAATGAGTTATAGCCATTAGAAGGAGAAAAATTCAAAGTACAAGTCCATTGTCATCAATCAGCAAGTAAATCTTTACCATTAAGGATATGCATCATTGGCGGTACTGTCTAATCACACATAAGTGTCAAGACTGTCAACCCTAAAAGTAACCTGTGAAACAGTACAGTGAACAGAAGCCCATTGACCAAATTAATTAGTTCCTACTTACAGGGCATTTAGCACACTTAAGGTTACATAATTCCACAAGTGCAGATAGAATCAGCAGGAAACTGAGTAAGAAATATGCTGATTCAGATCAACCATATATTTTACATTACAATGTCAGTGCAGGAAGAACATTTACAAGTGTGATAACAGTCATATCTGAAGTTCCTTTATATATATGCTCATGATTCATGGTAAATTTTGTTTCCAAGAAACATATATAAAAAATGATATGTTATAATATTAGCTTACTTACCTCCAAGTTTTTAAATGGAAGTTCCTTAGGTGATGTCAAAAGGCCTTCAATATTGTGACTGCCAATAACTTTAATCCTTCCATCTCTGTTAAAAGTAGACAAAACAATTATTAGCAGCAGTATAATTTTCCGTAAAGTTAAAAGTAGAGAAGGATATGCATATAAGTGAAAGAAAAATGCTACATCAAACTACCAGTTTCACATTCTTTCTCAACGTTGGACAAAATCTAGCATTTGTCATATTCCCCATGAAAATTCTTAGCTACCAATCACTACTGTAAGCAATTCACCACACTCAATCTTCAATGAAACGCATAATACTAGTGATACCCTACTAACATTAAACAGCAAAAATACAAGGGCTTAAACTCACAGAGTACCAACTGCCAAGAGCTGCTGAACGGGATCATAAGCAAGTCGAGATGCTGTAGAGGGGATACCATAGTGAACAATAACTTGAGGATTTAAGTCACTCGCCATCTCACTCTTTTGTAAATCATTCTGTCAATAATGATAAAAAAGAATGATCAACTACATCACATAGAACGACATATTCCTCTGAGAATTAGAGGTACAAAGCTGCTAAAGCATAATCCATTAGCAAAGATATTTTTAACATCATCATGGAACTTCCTGATGACATCCTAATCAAAATGCTAGTATGCTTAAGAGCACGAGACTTCTACTTCCATTTTTCCCCTTCATTGTTGAAGATGCGCTGGAAGTATTACAAATTTACAACCAATTGTTCACAGAATAATCTATCTTTGTGTAGCAGTAACATGAACTCTATGATTTTGTGTTACAAATAACATGTTTAAACCACCTGATATTTAATATATTTAGAATCTTAAGAAATGCTCTGTGATCATGTAAGCATGTTTGTTCCAGAGGAAAAGCATGGCCTTCATGCTATGCTATGTATAAGTGAAACTAGATTGAGAACCCACGTGATGCAACGTTGTTGAAGTTATTTCTTTCTTTTTTTTCCTTATGTTCTGGATTTGGTACCACTATTGTATATAGTTTAAGTATTCTAATGGGTTACAAACTTGGATTTACTTGTAGAAATATGAGAATAAGCTCAGATACATTAAGATGGCAATTCGTTGTTCATTTACCAAGGGCATAAATGGGGGGTTTACAATCTCCAAAGGTATCAACGGGGATTTTATATTACGACTGAAACGTCATTAACATTATCATCCTCATAATCAATTACCAGTTACAGAAAAAAAGGGTAATAAAGGGAGGCACAAGAGCAACAGTTGTGATGAAACATAAATAACACAAAAAAAAAAAAAAAAAAGAAAATATGAAGGATTTGATTATCATATCATGTTACTTCCACTATCATTATAGTAATACAGAGAATCTACACTTACCTGCTATTAAAAAAGTCAATTGAGGGCCCAAATTATGGCTATCCCCCCTCGTTCATTCTATATTTAAATAAAATTTACCATGTGAGGTATATCAAATTTTCAACTAAGATTTTCAACCATTACATATTTTATTTTCCTTTTTTGATAGATTCAACCATTAAATCTAGTAGTGTAATTGGCACTATAGTTTGTGCGGTAAGCTCAAGGTTAGGGGTTAAACCTTGTTATAGATTTTTATTTGTTAGTTTCAAAACAATACAATGAAGTGGAAATGAAAAGATGGCACGTGGCGTAACACTCAAGAGAGTGACACTTGGCAAGGCAAAACCAACTTTTAATGGTTATTTATAGATATCAAACTATTTTTTGAACAAACTAGTAGATTTTGGTAACTTGACCTTCTTTTTTTATTTTGCCTACAAAGGAAGGAAAGAAGAAGAAAAAAATCACACAATAAAACAAATTAAGACAATACAAGAAGAGAGAATGAAACGCCTTTACCAACTCAGGGCTTGTGAAGAAGTATGCCTTTGGCAACAGAACGAAGCCNCCCCCCCCCCCCCCCCCCCCCCCCAAAAGGAAAGGAAATCCCTAGGTTGAACCTCCTACCTGAAC
The DNA here is from genome assembly GCA_030267885.1 of Mesembryanthemum crystallinum. Classification (NCBI taxonomy): domain Eukaryota; kingdom Viridiplantae; phylum Streptophyta; class Magnoliopsida; order Caryophyllales; family Aizoaceae; genus Mesembryanthemum; species Mesembryanthemum crystallinum. The sequence goes on from BSSO01000985.1 coordinate 23,716, forward strand.
TTTCTACCTATAGATTGCATGTTATCAAAGCCAACAGGGACAAGAATCCCTGTAGCTTCTTGTGGCCTTTTGAATTGATTTATCTGGCCATGATTACCATTATTAAAAACAAAAAAAAATGTTGTCTTCAAGTCCTCAACTTATTTGGCAATATCTGAACAACACAAGCGGAAAAAAAAGAGAGGAGAAAATTGTCATCTAACAGATAAAATATCATCTTCTTCTCAGCTCATTTTGTACAATTTCTCTCAATAACTATTATGGTACCCTAGCAGATTGCGACCATATATATCCATGAACATATATTTCTCATCATCCAACTGTGCACAACAAAGTTAAGACATGTAGCTTCCTTGAAGTAACCACATGAGCCTCATTACATTCAAGACCCAAAACTTTCAGGAAAACACAACAGTTGCATATCATCCAAAATAGTTTAAGGCTATGTCGCCAACAAACGATGGATAGTAAGTCAAACCCCTACTCATTTCTATAACATATTGAGTGTGGAGACTGTAAAGAAGAAGAAAGATGGAGAGTCTTACCGTTCCTTAACTCCTTGGTTTAATGCATCACTCTCAGATACTTTTCTGATGGTTTCTTACGTGATTAAGGATGATCGTAGAGTTACTGTATATCTACTATTGTAATTAACTCCCTATCATTATTCTTGTAACCTCCCTATTGATTCTCTATTTAAAAGAGCATCTTATATTCATATGGGTGTGGCCTTTTAGAGTGTCACCCCATAGTCATCAAGTATAAGGAAGGTAGTAACATAGCTTGAGGGCTTGTAAAGAGTTAGGTAGCTGGGATGCTTGGGGTCTTGTAACCTCATTGGTGAGCTTGGGGTTTGTCTATGTCACTGTTGCACAAGATAGGTCTTATGTGGGAAACACTTAGTGAGATAGGATTGAGCTAAAAAGAATGTAAGGCTATCTTGGTTTACTCCTCGGTATCTCTGCAATATCTATTGTTCAATTGACTTTAAGTGACATCTTTGGATCGTGTCATTGACTCACGGTTTTTCTCCTCGGTTCTTGTGTTTCCACGTAAAAACATTCGTTTCATTTATTGTTCTCGTTGTTTGTTCTTTTTTTTTGGGTTTTTTTTTTTTTTTTTAACAGATGTTGATTCCGCGTGCAAATTCCTAACATAACATTCATATTGAGTGTTGAAAGAAGGCTTCACAGCAAACATATATGAAATGCAGCTCTCTAGGTAAACTACCTGGTGGATGTTGTCATTGTTGGTGGACAAATGCCCAAGCACTTGGGCTTAGTCGTATATAATTGAATGAACTAAAAATTGATAATTTTAATTGGTAAACGTTAAAGGATTGAAAACCCTAGCCTTTTTTTTTTTTTGTTCAATACGTCTTTTGGACAAGGCCGTCCTAAAATTTCCAATTTTTCTTAGCCCCTTATGTGTAAATAGAAATGGGGCCATACAAATGCGAAACACAATTTTCATGACATGAAATGCATCACATGAAAAAACTTTTGAAAAGAGTGAAAAAGAAATCCTTAGAAATTGGATTGGGAGAAAGAGTATAGGGTTTCAATCACCCCTAATTGGAGCCTTGTGCGATTGATCACCTTGCACTTGCTAAAGGACGGCCCTGCTTTTGGAATTTCATTACTAAAATTGGGGGGGGGGGGGCAATTAGTCTTATGACTAATATGCTCACTCAAGGCCACTATATCAATGTTGAGAGAAACGCTTACTTATACACTCCAGAATTTCTCCATTTTACTTCACCAACATACTCAATTAACACATCCATATGCCAAGATAAAGCTCAAGAACACCAAAACGAACTTCAAAACCAGCTGATTACCAATGTCATAAAACTAACAATGAGGTAATTAACAATTCATCAACCAACCATTTCAACGATCAGGAATTTCTCGGTAGACATTAAAAAAAAGGTCAAAACCCTAAGCAACTATCAAACAGCAAAGAACAGAGAATTCCCGTCAAATTAAAACTGTAAGAATAAATTGAAACTGCAGATTTGGACAATTGGAGAAGAGAGAGAAAGAGGACCTGAGAATCAGATGATTGCGCATTGAAGAGCTTAGAGAACATTGGGAATCAACGATCGAGGAGTTCCGCAATTAATTGATTTAGCAGCGATCGTTGAAATTACTCCAAAATTGTGATAATGTATTTGATACAGCGATCGTTAAGAAGGGAATTTAGCAGTAACAATTATGGAAATTATATGTGATAGAAACGTGAAAGGGTGAAAGAATGAAATTGAGAGCATATTCTGAATTGAATGTTGGGTTTGGTTGGGATACAAGAATCAGTCCTTTCGTTTGGATTTTTGCTTCTGTTTCGATTGTGAAAGAAGCCAGCTTTAGCCGTTGGTAAATCCGTTGAAATATTTGGTTCCCGTTGCCATATACATTTAATTTAATCTAAAATTACTTAAAACGAATTAAAGAAAAAAAAAGGATTTAGTGGTTGGTATTTTGCTAATATCATATTTTACGTGGAATCCTAACATTCCTTCCAATTTCCATGGGGCAACAACACAATACACCGGGGTTAGGGATTCAAGTCTCACGTGCAACACCTACGCCGTATGTTAAGAAGTGTCATTTACCTCTTTGACTACGCCCATTCCTCTTTACCTACACCAAAAAAAAAAAAAAGAAAAAAAGAAAAGAAACCTTAGAGCATCTTTAGAACTTCTTTTAATTATGGTGGCTTAAAGACAGAGTTTGAAATTAAAGGGCATAGCTTTCTTTATACAACAACAAAATAAATTAAGGAACCCATGCCTAGCCGGGATGATAACATGTGACAGTCAAAGCGGGGGGAAGTATCGTGCGTGAACTACAGGCGCTTGATATTGCCTTATATGGACCGCCGGGAGGATGACAAGCGACCTTTCTTTTTACTCATATGTGGTCCGTTGCTTTATGGGATGATGATAAAAGAAAAATGAAAAAGAAAAAAAAAGCTTCAGTTGTGAAATAAATTTGTTGACAAATGTAAAAGAAAAAACTTCTCAAAACACATGTCAAAGGTTCGAATTCAACATATGATCCTTATTTACTAGTATCTCAAATTTGGATAGATGAATTTTAGTAGAAATCCAATAAGAT